>CM067500.1:1218616-1232525 GCA_034552555.1 Semaprochilodus insignis
GGTGGTGACCAAGAGCCTTGAATCCATGGACCCAACCTGCCTTGTCTGAACAGCTCAGGCTGGTGGAGGGAGGTGGTGACTAAGAGCCTTGAATCCATGGACCCAACCTGCCTTCTCTGAATGGCCCAGGCTGGTGGAGGGAGGTGGTGACCAAGAACTTTGAATCCATGGACCCAACCNGGCCCAGGCTGGTGGAGGGAGGTGGTGACCAAGAACTTTGAATCCATGGACCCAACCTGCCTTGTCTGAACGGCCCAGGCTGGTGAAGGGCGGTGGTCACCAAGAGCCTTGAATCCATGGACCCAACCTGCCTTGTCTGAACAGGAGACTGGCTGGAAGAGGAATTGCAATCATGCCAATCCATGCCACCAAGAATTGAGGCTGGTTTGAAAGCAAAGACAGGCCCTACCCAGTAAAAGTCCAGCATTCCTGAAGGGATATTATGGTCTAAAATGCCTTTGAATGTGCTATAGCGTTTGACCATTTGGTAGAGTTGACCGAGGCGGATCTAGCAGGTAAGAAACTCCTTGAACTGACTGCAAAAGTGGCATCCCATGGCAGTGCCATGGTTTCGAGGTCTTCAGTACGACCCACTCTACTGCTGGTGTTTGTCTATTGAGACTGCATGACCATGGGCCACTTGTTGGGATTGGGTGTGGCTGAAACTCAATAGGCCTAGCTTACTACTTAGACCTCAGGCTTCCTAGTTATTCCGGTGGGCCTTTTCCCGACAGTATATAAACACTGCTTCACAAAAGACAATACATTCCACCGTGTTTTCTCACTGAACCTATTCTGCAGTGCGCCAAGACAATCTACATTATGAGAACAATACAAGCTTCTGTATCGCAGTGACAGCCACCTGTTGTGCATCTTTTCGGTTAACAAGGCTACTACTGTTCTTCGGTGAAAGCTTGTGAGTGGGCTCTTCACAAGAACTTCTTTGCTCAAATGTATTATTTCCTGAAGGCTCATTATCCATTTATTCCTTTGAGTCACAAAAAAATTGCACAAATAGCTGCACCCAGAAGGAATCAGTTGATAAGAATGAAACTGGGTGGGTAGGTTTGACACTGTGAGACATGCCAACGATCCAAGTTTCACGCTCGGCCATCCATGTGACGTATCGCTGTACCCAACCGACCCAACAGTGACGACTGTGGACATTCAGCGAGCAGTGGTGCCTCTGTGAGTCATCCTGTTAGTGCCAGCACCACTGGCAGACGGCTGCACCACGCAGGACTACATGTACATAGACCGTTACGACGACTGTCCTTAACACCACATCACCGTCACCAAAGACTGCAATGGTGTCGTGCCAGACTGTCATGGAGTGACTCAGAATGGCAGCAGGTCATCTACAGTGACGAGTCCCGCTTTTGTCTTGGTGGAGACGACCAACGAATCCGTGTATGGAGGCACCGTGGTCAGCACCAAGATGAACGGTTTGTTGTCACACGTCCAGAAGGCCTGGTGTCACTCCACCTCCACCCCTACCGCACCATCTGCAGGAACTGTGTGAGGATTTTCAAGCTGCATGGGCATGGATTATCACAGGACACCGTTAGGAACCTCTACAGCTCCATGCCGAGACGTCTGGCATGTTGTGTTAGCACTCAGTGGTCTCCACCACTGCCGTGTTCAATAAAGAGCACTCCTTTAAAAGCAACTCTATGCTGACAACTCCTGGTCCCTGTTGTGGAGCTCAGGTATTCCACATCGCGTGTGTGTGTGTGCAAGCTCATCAGTCCTTGTGGTGCCGTAGTCTGATTGGGTGGGGGCGCAGTTTGATGAATACGTTTGTCAACTGTTTGCCAACACGCCATAACAAATAAAGGTCATTTAGTAGCAGCAGAATATAGATGAAGGCAACAGTAGCATGTAAAGTGCCCTCAATGGGTTCTCAATGGACGGCCTTTGAGCTCAATGGCTGAAATATGAGCCATACAACAGTAATATCTTACTGGAAAATACACCCACCAACACAACGAAGACATATTCCATGACGGATATTTGGACTAGCTGCAGTAACGTTTGGGGAAGTAGAATATGATGGTAGTATTGGAACGGGCCGATATCTTAATGAACGCCTCTGAAGTTTTTAGTTTCTATTCATTTCTATTCATTAGAATCATCATGCTTGTTGTGTTGAGCTGAACTCGAGGCCTTAAAATAAACCACCAACATTATTAGTGACAGTGGAATCAACTAATCATGGTTTGATTCCCAATGGGTCCACCAACTTTGTGGGAGATACGCCAGTCTAGTTCTTCAGGAAGTTCTAGATACATCACTTGTAATACGGCCTTGTAATATGAACCAGGTTTCAGTTAGTGGTTGCCATGGGGGGGTGCAGCGACACCAGCAAGGGTGCTACTAGTGTTCGCTGGAGCCCAGATTGACGATCAATCTCAGCCAACCACAGCACAGGCACCTGATCAAAACATTGTTGGACAGTCTTGGTTAAGGCCGCCACGCTGTTCTGCCGGCAGGTCCTCACGGTCGCCTGTTTCGCTGTCCTCCTGGACACTCGTTGTGACACCTCTTCCGTTGGCCTCGCTGATTAGCCCTGCCACAGTGCTTCTTCCTCTGCTGTCTCTAAATTGTATTAGCTTCCTCTGGTGTAGTAGAGAGTAGCTGGAGCATGATTCAAACCGACTTCTACATGGTCATCTAAAGTGGTGCTTCAACTGGATACACTGCAAAAAACATCTTGGCAAGTAAAATTTTATATTGTATTTTACAATTTTATATTTAATATTTGAGATATTAAATTTGATACATTGAATATGTACATAACATTTAATATTTTTTATTATTTATATAGTTTTTTTTTATTTTATATCTAGTTGATATATCTTAATTTATTTTGAGATCGCTGTAACATCATTTAAAAATATTTATCTTATTTCCAGATATTTTACATTTGTTTTAATATGTTTTAAGTTTTTTAAATTATAGTAAGCCAATTTTTCTTTCACTACATTCGCAGATAATTATGCTCATTTTAAGAAAGTTGCTTGGAACAGGCTACACTATCTGTCAATATAGTGAGAAAACTTAAAACCAGTAAAACTATATCTGGAAATAAGACAAACAATCTTAAAATTATATTCCAGTATTTTTTTTAATTGAGAATTTTAAGATAAATAATGTCATTATATAAAAACACAAATATTATATAAAATTCTACTTGCAGTGTATTCAACTGAAGCCCCACTTAAGATACACATTGAAAGTGGGCTTGAATCATTCTCATATTTGCTCGACTGTGCTAGAAGAAGCTAACAACATACAGCAACAACACCCCTTGGAAAAAGTACAAATACCTGGAGCTGAGTAAAACAAAGTAAAACGGAGCTGACAACAATCTCAAAATGAGAAATTTAAGATATATCAACCACAAATAAGATAAGATAGGAATATTTCCATATGAATATTTTTATTGCAGTGCATCTCCTGTGTGCTCCTCAGTTCCGTTTCAGTCCTACCACAGTTATGAAGCGAGTGGTGTCTGGTTTTCACTTCAAAATATATTGTCACAAGTAAAATTCTCAATTCTCAACCTTAGCAACCATCTGGAATACTATAGTAATGGCATAGTCACATCATGCCAACCACCAGGGATACCATAGCAATGGCTTAGCAACACATTAGCAACCACCTGGCACACCAAAGCAATAGCCTATCAACACCTCACCGACCACCTGGGATATTATAGCAGTGGCCTATCAAAACCTTAGCAGCCACATGCGATAGCATAACAACGGCGTAGCAATACCTCACAATTACCTGGGATACTATAGTCACCAGCTGACAACAGCTTAGCTACCAATTAGGATACCATAGCAAAAGCCTGGCAAGTATTTAACGACTTATCTGGGATACCATAGCAATAGGCTAGCAACACCTTAGCAACCGACTGGTATACCATAGCAATAGCCTAACAACAGGCTAGCAACCAACTAGGATACTAGAGCAGCAGCATAGCAACAACCTGGGATAGCATAGCAACAGCATAGTAACATCTTAGCAACCACCTGGGATACCATAGGTACGGCATAGCAACATATTAGCAACCACCTGGGATATCATAGCATCGGTATACCAACATCCTAGCAAGTGTATGGGATACTATAGCGCCAGCACTGGAACACCTTAACAATCACCTGGAACATCTTAAGCTAGCAGCACCGTAGTGACTTAGTGTCCTACCACAGTTATGAAGCGAGTGGTGTTTGGTTTTCACTTCGAAATATATCATCACAAGTAAAATTCTCAATTCTCACAAGTTTTAAAAATTCTAATTTTTTTTGTTCTCAGTTTTTTATCTTCATTATGATTTTATTATTTATTTTTTAGATTCAGATTTTTTTAACATGTCTTAAGTACTTAAATAAGTTACCCAAATGTTCTCACTGTATTGGCAGATCCTATAGCTTATTTAAAGAAACATGCTGGAAACAGGCCAAATAATCTACCAATATGTTATATATAATGGCTTACTAAAATTGAATTAGAACAAGTTAAAAAAAAAAAAACATGAAACAAGACTGGTAATGAAATAAATGATCTTAAAATAAGCTTACAACTTCAAAATGAGAATTTTAGGATATATCAACTAGACATAAGATCATTTTCCTTGCTAAGATCTTATTTTTTTCATTCATTTTTAATTGAGCGTAGTAATTTTAAGAGAGATAATGTCAATCTGTGCTCATGGTTTCTAAACCAGTATTGGTGTAATAGTGGTATGAAAGTGGTACTCCACCATACGCTGCACTGTACACACAATAAACCAATCCATATCCGGCAGTGGTAGTATCTCCGTACTGTGCTCCATTCACACTTTCTTAATACTGACTGGCATGGGACCAAAGGCCACGCTTTGAATCTCGGCATGATACGGCATCAACCCATCCAGCGGTACGACGGCTAACCCTGCTGCTGCCCTCTAAGACATGTGAAACCACCACCATCATTCGTTTCTTCACAGGCAGCGTCTTGGGGCTTTCAGTGCGCGCTAGTGGAAATGATATTTGAGAGGTTTCTAATGACATCCGTTCATTTCAGCCTGGCTTTGATTGAACAACTACAGGTGCTTCTATGAAGCGGTTAATTTCCCATGTGCCTCATCTTCTTCTGCAGAATCTGAATAGGTTCCATCAGTTGGGTCATAACCTTGAACAGCAGTGATGGTCAAAATGACAGTGATGTTATCATGAGGATGATGGTTAGCGAGAATGATGCAGACCTAATTAGCTGTAGTGAAATCACTGTAACGGACATGCTCATGTGCCATATGGCTTCAAGAAGGATGCAACCAAATACAGTTAACTATATGCCTATGTTCAGTGCAGAACTGAATATACTTGGAACCTCAATGATCAGTTCTTCTGCTGGGAAAGGCAGTGTATTGACAGTGAATGCAAAGATTAGCTAACAACGCTCAGCTGTTAGCCGATGTGTCTGAAAGGCTGAAGATCCCTGGAGCCCGGTGAAGAAAGAAAAAAGAAAAGAAGAGAACGAAAAAAAAAAAGACGGCAAACAGGCAGAGCTAATGTAATATGATGAACGAATACTTTATCTGTTAGCATCGTAATAATTTCCGTCAGATGCTAAGAGCAAAGTTAGCTAACTCGATAAGTTTTGCTAATTTACTAACTAGCTAGCTAGCGAGCGAGAGTTATCATCAGTTACTCTCACCCTAAATCTGTTTTCATGGAAAGACCATGAAGGGAAAAAAAAAAAAAATACACTTTCGCTTGTAAGTGTACTGCCTGCACAAACCATCCACTGTCTGTCCTGAGGGAAACATTTACTGCCTTAATCACCTACCATAGCAATGGGTTAGCAACACCTTAGCAGCCACCTGGGATACCATAGCAATGGGTTAGAGACATCTTACCAACCACCGGGGATACCATAGCAATGGGCTAGCAACACCTTAACGACATTGAGGGATACAATAGCAATAGTCTAGCAACAGCATAGCAACCAACTACGATAGTACAGCAGTGGCCTAGCAACACCTTAGCAACCATCTGGAATATTATAGTAATGGCATAGTCACATCATGCCAACCACCAGGGATACCATAGCAATGGCTTAGCAACACAGTAGCAACCACCTGGCACACCAAAGCAATAGCCTATCAAGACATCACCAACGACCTGGGATATTATAGCAGTGGCCTATCAAAACCTTAGCAGCCACATGGGATAGCATAACAACGGCACAGCAATACCTCACAATTACCTGGGATACTATAGTCACCAGCTGACAACAGCTTAGCTACCAACTAGGATACCATAGCAAAAGCCTGGCAAGTACTTAGTGACTTATCTGGGATACCATAGCAATAGGCTAGCAACACCTTAGCAACCAACTGGTATACCATAGCAATAGCCTAACAACCACCTAGGATACTAGAGCAACAGCATAGCAACACCTTGGCAACAACCTGGGATAGCGTAGCAACAGCATAGTAACATCTTAGCAACCACCTGGGATACCACAGGTACGGCATACCAATATCCTAGCAAGTGTATGGGATACTATAGCACCAGCACTGGAACACCTTAACAATCACCTGGAACACCTTAAGCTAGCAGCACCTGAGTGACTTACCTTACCGGCAGTCAGTGTGCTGTAACTCCTCTAACAGGTAAGGCATCACTAGCTGCTCAACCCGACTGCTGGATCTGCTGCTCTCGCTCCGCAGCCCCATCTGCATGTTTGCGAGTGTCTAACGAGTGTCTTAATCTCAGCAGCTGTAAACGTTATAAAGCACAGCGGAGGTGCAGTGGGAGGCCATTCATCACCCAGACTGGAGAGCATATCATGGTCAATTATTCAGAGAATATGACCAATATGAATCATTTCACTTATCAGAAAGCTTTCGGGTGATTTATGATGACTTGGCTTTCTCTTCACCTCCACACTTCAGTCCAGCTAATGCTCGGATGCAACAAGAACCATAATGGACAAGCAAACGTCTGTCGTGACGGACAGGCAAGCTACGCACCTGCACTCAACGTTTGGTGTAGGTTTGTATGAAGCACAGAAGTGCAGGAAATTGGCTGTTGGCTATTCCCCATAACACATTGCTTACGTTGCATCCGTTCCGTTCAGTATCCAGGGAGGCCGTTTCTGACTGTGGACACAGTTTGTACAAGTTGGTCAATTACAATCAACTGTGCTTCTCCCAGGGCAGAAGGCAGGGAACACCCTGGACGGGCTGCCAGTCCATCGCAGGGCAGACTCACACATTCCCTCACACCTAGTGGGGCAGTTTAGCATCTCCAAAAAAAAAAAAAAAAAAAAAAAAAACTCCAGTTCACCTGACTGCATGTCTTTGGACTGTGGCAGGAACCTGGAGCACCAGCTCCCTGGACGCCTTAGCTCCCTGGACACCCCAGCTCCCCGGACACTCCAGCTGGGAATCAAATCCAGACCCTTCTTGCTGTGAGACAAATACGCTGCGCACTTCACCACCATGCTGCCTCGAGGCTAATGTAGGATTAGCGCATTAGCATGACTTAATCGTTGCACACTCGTGTAGATGTGCAGTAATCTCAAATAAACTTGCTAATGTGGTTACGGACGCTATAGGAGACAAATATGGACAACATGAACAAATTCCAGGGTCCATAGTAGCTGCTACTACCGTGTTTGGCTACCCCTGCTGGTCCAGTGCTAGTCGCCCATGACGGACATGCTGGTTGACCACGATACCAGCAACCAAACCACAGCATGTGCTAGTTTTGCTGGTGACCAGCTATGCTAATATATTTTCACAGATAACAGTGGCGTAGATGGGCCCCCTGAGTGATATCAAACAATTGTCAACACTGTGTCATGTACCTTGAACGTCCTTGCAGTCTCATACAATTAGATCCATATAATGATTAGCATGCTAACAGAATTAGCAGAGGAACCTCCCTGTGTGCTTGCTCTTATAATAAGCACATTTCCGAACACTTTGTCTTCTCTAAAGAGCTCATCATAGCACTTACACCGAAGTACGAGAGTTTGAAGGACGAGAACAACAAGGTGTATGAACTCTTTACTCTCCCAGAGAGCAACGTAGAGCCCTCAGTCCAGAGGGTCTAATCAGGGCTGGGTTCCCTGAAAACATGTTAGCACAAACAGATGATTCCACTCTCTACCAGTTGATCTACCAGATGATCTTAAGCTGCAGAGGAGAACTGCCACTCAGTGCTGCCCAAGCAGCAGGACAAACCCACCACCACAGAGAGATGGCCTCTCTGCATTTCCTCGCCAGCAGCGGGAAGCTACATATCCCCCTCCTTCCAATGGTCAACCGTCCCGGTGACCTCACATGAGTAGATGTAGAGCCCCTGCAATCCATATCTCTGTACCTGACTGACCCAACAGCCACGATTACAGACATCCAGCGAGCAGTGACGTCCTCCGTTACGACGACTGTCCTTAACACCACGTCACCAAACACTGCAATGGTGTCGTGCCAGACTGTCACGGAGTGACTCAGAATGGCAGCGGGTCATCTTCAGTGACGAGTCCCGCTTTTGTGTTGGTGGAGACGACCAACGAATCCGTGTGTGGAGGCACCGTGGTCAGCACCAAGATGAACGGTTTGTTGTCACGCGTCACACGTCCAGAAGGCCTGGTGTCACTCCACCTCCACCCTTACCGCACCATCTGCAGGAACTGTGTGAGGATATTCAAGCTGCATGGGATGGATTATCACAGGACACCGTTAGGAACCTCTACAGCTCCATGCCGAGACGTCGGGCGTGTTGGGTTAGCAAACATGGCGGCCCAACGCCACCATACTGAGAGACAGACTTCTGTATGTGTAGCTCAATAAATATTGATCATATCAGTCTAAATTTAGATAACCATAGTAACCTTTATCTTCCTTCCCAACAGCACTGCAATCCCACACCTCCTTCTGGGTGCAGCTGTTCTATTGACAATGAGTGTACTTCATTAAAATATTGAGTGCTGTGAATAAGTATTTGCCCCCGTCTTGATATTTGCGTATTACTGCCGCTACAAGGCCCCGAGTACTCCCTGTTGATTAATCATGTAATAACATAACTACATTCAACATCGGTGATGGGCCCAATCAGCAGCACCCGCCGCTCGCAGACTTAGTGTAGTTATGATTCATGCATCATGCGCCCTGACCCTCCAACTGTCTTTCTCGGATTCGGTAATTGGCATGCATGTTCTACCACCAGCCAGGTATAAATCACTCGACAGAGCATGGGATCATAAATCAGCACACAGCTGTCCTTCAGCATGCGGGCTCCTAATCGCGTATACGTGTTTATACGTGCGATTTTACAGTGTGCCGTCACAAATGGAGGCGAAGCCCATTTCCATAAAAGCCTCATGCATATGTAGACAAACATCTCAAGCAACGTTCAGAGCTACTTTGTCTCGGCCGTGCATCTCTCCAGGTGTCCCTCAGCGCGCGCGGGCGGCGGGTTTAAACAGGATTCCGCGCCTCGCCTCGCTGCCCGCGGTTCATATAAACACATTAAAAGCACGTTATCTGCGCTTTCAGGGGCTTTCTGAAGCTTTTAAAACCCTCAGACAGGAAAGAGGCCGAACCGCCGGGGGAGGGTCTGTTTTCTTTTCATGTTTTAATTCTCTTAATTGTGTTTGTACGTTCCTTGTTTGGCAGCATCTTAAAACCTGGAACCGAATTCTTGTCTTGCGAGTTGGTGTGTTTCTGCCGTTTATATTCTGCTGTGCCTTTAAAGTATTGGAGCAGCTGGCTATTGGCTCCAATGGCCATGGACTCATGGGAGGCATGGGCATGCAGAGCGGCCATGTGAGGAACCTGCCAGGAACCCCAGACGCACAATCAGACAGAAGTTGCTGTGGTTAAGGTAAAGGTGTGTACATGCGTTGCATGTGGCATCCTGTGCTGGCCTCCAATCAGAGTTGTGTGGTTTGAAGTGACCTGCCTGCTTCTGTCGTTACAGCTACAGCCGAGCACTGGTTCCCGCTGAAAGTGCTGTGGTCTTCTTCAATGCCACACTGGTGTCAGAAGTGGGATTGCACCTCCTCGCCAGTGGTCTGGAGAGGAAAGGCACTACCACACCCTAAAAGGCTACACGTGGGAGAGATCCAAGTCTGGCTGAGGACTACCACGACTGGCAGTGAGGTCATGGACCAGACGCCCCATGGATTTTTCATTTAATGGGATAGGCACCAAACCCCGCTGTGGAAAGACTGCTTCAGGGGCCCTGCTCAGATGTTGGAGACATCCAAGCCTGGCCAAGGACCACAAGGAAGGACCAATATGCCAAAGATGGGCGATCAGGACTGTGGAGGAGACAGAGCGATGAAACACACCAGTGGATCACAACTGGAGTGTGTGAAGTCTGCACAGTTGACCTTTGAAAGAGGGGCTATGTAGTATCCCACTGCCGGCTTGTTGAGCCCTAAATGCACAGGCCGTGCAGAGGGGCCATGTGCAGAGTCTCGATAAGACCCACAATAAGAAAGTCTTTAATTGTGAATGAGTTGGAATCAAGTGTTCTGCCTGCTTCCGGGTTATTTCAGCAAGTGCTGGCAGTGGTTCTCCCCTGTTGCTGTGTTCGATAAAAGAGCATTTCCTTGAAGCTCCATGTTTCCCCCAAGGCTTCTTCTGTGCCCATGCCACACTGGTACCAGAAGTGGAATAGCATTCCCCCATGAGAGGAATGATGCAACCACAAACTCAAAGGCAAAATGATGAAGAGGACCACCACAGGGACTCTGCCATGAGGTTCCCAGAAAGCTTGACCATTGAAAGAGGAGCTATGTAGCGTCTTGCTGAATCCGCGACACAGTGGATCCCGGTCAAGGACCACAGGGAAAGGAAAGTGCAGCATGGCCAAGACGGGCAGTGAGGAGCACACACCCTACGGCATTTTTTCATTTACCCATGGTTACGAAAACCTGCTGCAGAAAAAACGCCCAAGGGACTCTCCTCGGAATTTGACAAAGATCGGCTGTCCTGTACAGCGCTTCATTCAAAAAGCAGTCTAGGTCGAACCACTCCTTATAACTTTAATGTGAATGGGTGGAGCTGAACAGCGGGGGGTTAAGCAGGTGGGTTAAGCATGTGCCGCCATGGAAGCAATGAATTCAAAACCTGCTATTTTTGCAGCTTGCAGTTTCCATGATTAGACTGCGGGGCCTGGGCCTTGAATGTTTACAGATCTGGAGATTTGGGTTTCCATCCTGTGAGCTTTGAAAACCTCCAAAAAAGAGCCATGCAGACAGTCGAAATGGAAATCTGCAACGTTAGGCCTCCTGGAGTACCATACATTCCCATTGCTTCTGGACTGAAACGCTCAAGCTACACTCCTGGTGAGGCCTTTGCAGCATGTATCTTCAGTGTCATGGGGAAAAACATGTTTTGACCAGATACCTCACCACCCCAGCCGATCTTCACCACCAGCAACCGCTTCGCCGTTCTCAGCTCACGGCCTACTCCTGTGTCTTGGACCTTGTCATCTGCCCCATTGCCTCAGACTTCTACACAGGGCTAGATATAGCCTGGCGTCTACCCAGTGTGGTGAGGTCCTGAAAGATCTCCAGACCCCTTCCCAGGGGATCTGAGCGGTTCAGCAGGCTTTTTGCGCCATAGTCCTGGCTCCATGGACGGCCTTGTCTACGGGCACAACTGGTCTTTGTTCTGGGATCACCCGGTGCTTTACCGCAGGGATGGGCTTCACCCTAGCCGTCTTGGATCGTTCATCGCTGGCGAAACCTCACATGTCTTAGCTTTTAATAGAAGTTAATGAAGAATGAATTTATTCACTATTATTTAAGTCATTTTAGAACATTTCTGCTGGTCCATTCATAATGACAACGTGGTAAACGGACAAGTAACCAAAATGATGATTTCAGGTCCCCAGGGTTCAAGGACTTTGTGCTTTGGAAACACCAGAACCACATATGCTGGGGCATTCAAACATGAGACCTAAACTTAATGGAGTAGGTCTAACCCTTACACCAAATGTAGCCCACCAGCCAAGTCTTGTTTGTCTGAGGTTTGCTTTTCAGTTTCGGCTCTGGAGATACAAGGCTAACAAGTAACGGAAGCGCATCTACAGTAATTAGCATGTTGCTAACTGCGTGCCTAAATCATCACACAACAGTTGCCTCCAACTGTGTTGAGTTGTTAAGCAATGCTCAGCTTTCACAATTCAGGCTTCAAGCTGACTGCTAAAACGGTTTTCAGCTACGCAGCACACTGTGGCATTGCCATGAGGAGCTCAGGAGGGGTCGTGGCCACGTGAAGAGGCTCGTGTGATCCGCACGCTCCCCATACAGCAGGACAACAACCGAAATCATGGTGTCTCCCGTGTGTCCTTCTTTGTCAAGATGATACATTAGGCACCAGCAGTGGGTACCACGGGAGAAATGGCTCAGATGGTGCAGCGATGGTGACCGCGGAGAAGCCGGCGAGACAGTAAAGCTGTGAAACTGCCTGAACAAGTGGCCGGCCTCATTTATCTAGGGTACAGCAGAGCAGAGCTCAGGCTCCGCTGGGAAGCATTGTGGTGAGCAACACAGCGTCGCACAAGTGAGTATAAGGGTATACGTGCAGTTCAGCCCTTAGTGAACCCCAGTGGCTGAGTGAATCAGAGGGGGTTCAGGAAGAGGTGACACCGGACCAGACAATGCTGCAAACCTCGGAAACAGAAGGCGCCCAGGCAAGAGGTTGGACGGCAGTCCACCGTCTACGACAAGGTGTGCTCACATGTTGAAACAGGCACATCAGACGGCTGCAAGGTGACCAACAGATCAGGTCAGTCACCAGTGGTAGAGCTTTGGCAGAGAGTCGGAAGGACTGGGTAGTGGACGACGACCTAGAGAGTGCTGTTTCCCCCAGTGGAACTGGACTCGATGCAATGAGCTGTAAGGAGTCCTGCCACGCACAGGAGGAGCAGTGGCAGTAAATATGTGGAGTGAGGACAGGACAGCTGAGAAGCGAGCATCCCTCGTCGCTGTGCCCTTGGCAAGGGATCACTCTAGATCACTGGGATGGTCTATCTTTGAAGGGTGGGTTATGTGGGATCTCAGTGGGCTGCACCGCCTCAGAGGATGTCAGGAAGTATGGACATGCCATGTGCCAGGGCTCAGGCATCGTCAGCGGGGGTGGCCTGGAAGTGACCTGCTGGCTCTGCCCGGCTGTTGTTATGTGCCTCTGTTGCTGGAGCGGCGGGGGGAGCGAGGGATGTAATGAACTCGACTTTTGGCCAAACTATCACTTGAAGATTCATCAGCGAGTATGAAGGGACAGAAATACGGGCGTATCAGCCGCTAATCCAGTCCCATTAATCTTAGCGCAGATAAGATCAGTTGGTGCTGCTGAGAAATGACAGATGCGAGTGTGCGACTGCGTGCGCGAGTGTGTGTTCTCTAAATAAATAAACACATTGATTGATCATTTCATTCTCCGTGCTCGTGTTGACCCATCCATCACAGCTCTCTGCTCATATTTCAGCTCTAATTTAGCGGGCGGCGGCGGCGCGAGCCCTGAGAGAGCCCCGAGCCGTTATGAGTCAGTAGTGAAAGTGAAATCGGCCTCACGAGACTTCAGTATCGATCAGAGGGAGAACAGACCCGCAGCACCGCGGCTCATCGGCGGCCGCCCCGCGCCGTTATCACCTCAATTATCTCTCTCTTTGTTCTCTCTCTCTCTCTCTCTCTTTCTTTCTCTCTTTCTGTCACTCTCAGTCTCTCTCTCCATCTTTATATCTCTCCTTCTGTCACTCTCTTTCTGTCTCTCTCTCCTTCTGTCACTCTCTTTATCTTTCTATCTTTCCTTCTGTCACTCTCTTTCTGTCTCTCTCCATCTTTCTATCTCTCCTTCTGTCACTTTCTTTCAGTCTCTCTCTATCTTTCCTTC
>CM067500.1:1237112-1256709 GCA_034552555.1 Semaprochilodus insignis
CTCCACCTCCACCCCTACCGCACCATCTGCAGGAACTGTGTGAGGATATTCAAGCTGCATGGGATGGATTATCACAGGACACCATTAGGAACCTCTACAGCTCCATGCCGAGACGTCTGGCGTGTTGGGTTAGCAAACACGGTGGCCCGACTCCATACTGAGAGACAGACTTCTGTATGTGTAGCTGAATAAATATTGATCATATCAGTCTCAATTTATCATCAGTTATTGATCCTGGTAACCTTTATCTTCCTTCCCAGCAGCACTGCGATCCCACACCTCCTTCTGGGAGCCCAACTGCCTGGGATGCCTGATGAGAGGTCAGACACACGTAGACATTCCAGTGTGAGTGAACCAAAGTGGTTTATTTACACCTCATAAATATTACAACCAGTTCAACCCAACACTCTGTGGCTCCTTCTCTATCAGGAGGTCGGCGTCATCCTCTATCTCCGTCAAGCCGACTTAACTGAACTCGTGTGTATCAGTGCGTATGCTCATATGCATACGTTTGCATAATAATGATACGTTGTTCCTGAACTTTTAGGTTTATGCTAAACCTGTAGCCTGTTTCCCCCGTCCCAGTGTCCTCTGGCTAGCCACGGTCTGAAGGCTGACAGCACCGCTATCTCTCCACCCTCCTTAATCACCTCAGGCAGCTCGGCGCTGTGGCAGAAGAGTGCCGATAAACTCATTAAAGACGCATGTGTGCAGGCATGATAATCCGTTATCTCCACAATGCTAGGCTAATGTACGCTAATGACTTCTCCAGCCTTCAGATGGGGGCTGCGCACACCACCTCTAATTGGCCAATCAGTGATGTCTATCAGACCCGTATGGAAGGCTTACTAGAGATGCTATTAGAGATGCTAATTGGAAAGTGACAGTGATTGATTGTTATCACACTGCGAACAGTTCGTTAAGTCTTTGATCTGGAAAGGCGTTCGGACTGATACATACCGTGTTCCCTGTTCTTGAAGTACCATCGATATCCACAATGCATTCTGTGCATCAGTGTCTACATGTGAGACTCTGGTTTGGGACAGGGTTCTACACTGTGCCCATTTACACCCTACGATCTGGTTCTAGAATAAAACGAGCTATTTACCCTTTGTTCATGAGCCTCATGAATAATCGGATGAGCTCTGCTCTGATTGGCTGGTTTACAGCGAGACCCCGCCCATGATGATCACACAGAAGGAACATGTGGAACTAGACTAACTAAAATGAGCCTCCGGGTAAATAAGCTCCACCCTCATACTGTTTAGTCGGCTATGCTAGTTAGCTTGGAGCTAATTCTAGTAGCTAACGTTAGCTATACTAACTACTGGCTTTCCATCTGGACATCAATACACAGTAGATTAAAGGTGTTCCTCACTATGGAACTCTCAGTTTAAGACGATCCAGAAAACACGGATACAATCACACAGCATGGCTGCTACTTACAGGCTGCTGTTGGAGTTGTGGTGCTAATACAGGTGGAGCTGCTTCTCTCTTCAGTCTCTTCAGGGTCAAACACGAGCTGCTCCATATTGTCCAGAGGGGTTTGAGAAACTATCCGGAGTGAAATGTGCAGACTGCAGAATTAAAGTTGTTCCGGGATCCTTTTAAAGGTGTGGGAGCTGAAGTTCCTGTTCTCCAGCTTGTTTTGGGAATTTTCTGTTCCACCTTAAATGGAACCACAGCTACACTGTAGCACCTGTACAAGCTGCAACATTTAAGGTGGGATGGAACATTGGATTAAGCAGCTGGTGAACCGGAAACAATCTCAGCCTGATGAACATCAGCCATGTACCGCTGACAGTTGGGTTCCTTGGGAAGGGAATGAAAAGTGCCGACATTCCGTTCACAGCCTGGAACATTTCTCCACATAGGCCACCATTTTGGTTGCTGTAGCTCCGTTGTTGTGGTTGTATGTAAATGTTGGGGATGTAAATATTAATGAGTCTGTTCCGTAACAGTTTAGGATTTTGGAATCGGCCCATTTTACCGCACCTCTTCTGGAAATGCAGGATTCGGATTTGAAGGAGGAACAACAGTGTTTGAGTTCTGTAGCACCAAGTCCTGCTACAAGGAAATGTGATGTACAGCACCTTAACAGTCTAACACTGTAAAAGCACTTCAGAAGCACTTTACTGTTTTCCCAGGAATGTATGTTCATAAATGAGCATTCCCGATAATTGTGTTGGAATTGCATGAATGTCATTGTGACCTGTTTTTACACCCAATCCTGATATTTACAGATGAATTCCCACCTGAGGGGTAAGCCACTTTCGCATGGCATGGTAGGACTCGGATTGACTCGACTTGACTGTACTTATGTTTGGTACCAGCTGCTTCGTTTTCCATAGGAGATGAGGTGCCTCCTCAGTGTAGCTAGTCATCATAGTGACACCGCATGGAACTGCTGTATCATCAAGAGGACAAATTTTGTTCGGAAGAGGGAGCAAGACAAGAGACGGCTAAAACACTTAGGAGAGTTTGGGAGACACTAGATCAGAGCTCAGACAATGAGACAACTGTAGTTCCTAAAGGGGGCATGCTAACCTGGTAGCTAGCGCTAGCATTGCCGAATACCAGGATTGCCTGAGGGAAAACCAAAAACGGCTAGCAAAGTCCAGCTAGTACCATTCAGTGGCTGTAGAAGCTCATTTTGATTACTAGAATTGACAATCTGGATTTTTTTTGGAATCGGAATTGACTCCAGAATTCCTGGAATCAAGCATATCCCTCCTTAGTTCTCGGCACATGGTGGCCCACCTGATAGTAACCTCTAGGGACTTTTGGACACCATGGCTAACCGGAATAGAGTGCAAAATTACACTATATAGATAGACGTTGGGAAGTGGTCCACTTCCCAAGAACATCTACCTAAGATTTGCTCTGAAGTCTGAAATGGACTTCTCGTGAAGGACTAGAGCAGGAGGGTCCAAATCTGGTCCTGGAGATCCACCACCCTGCAGAATTTAGCTCCAGCCCTAATCTACCACACCTGATCCAGGAGCATCTGAACATTTCAGCCAGACCTACATTTTCCAGGGTGGTAGATCTCCAGGACTTGGACCAGAGTAGGGCTAGTCTCTAGTTGCAAGCAGCCAAGGTGGAGCTACAAGGGAGGAGTTTCAAATGAAGTGGCTGATGACTGTAGAAGCAAAAGCTGTTTGAGATGCAGCTAAGGTACCTGTCCAGCTCCCACCGTGCGCCGAGCCTGCTACTACGGAAATATCCCAACATTGTGTCCCATAATGGGTTTTCTGAAAGAGCTTTCTGCGAAATTATATCCGCTAATTCCGGTCTCGTCTCTTCCCGTGCCTCGTGTGATTGAGTTTTGTGCCGTAACGGCTCCGTCTGAAAGCTGTTTGCATTTCGGTGGAGTTTAACCTCAAACCGATGAAAATGGAAATAGTGGCTTTGCTATTTTGAGGGGCTGTAATTATCTCTGCGAGTAATTCCAGGCTTTTTCCCCACCGCTCCGACTTCAGGAAAACAAAAAGGTTTGGTAGGCAGAACGTTGGTGCAACATCGGGACAACGTAGGCCCGGCGCTGCCCAGTGACTCTTGGGTTAAATGGATAGAGGCGGCAGGAGGCTTAGCTGAGATTAGCTGAGATTTGCAGCGTGGAAGCTAATTAGTTGGTTAATGGGAAATGAAATTAGCTCATATTAGGGAACTCCGGTAATTGAATATTAATGAGAACTCCGGCATGAACGATATTAGATCTAATCAAACCTTCCTGCTATTCCGCATTTGATTTTGGGCTTTAATTCATGCAAAAAAGAAAATTTGCATGCATGTGAGAAGAAAAACAACAGCCAAAACAAACCTATTAGCATGCAGCGTTTACTGGCAGGATAATTCCAGGAAGTTTTGTGGAAAAAGAAGCGAATGGGAATCTTCCTTTATACACGTTAAAGCTGCTTTTAAACCTGATCCAGATCAGCTTGCCGTGATCACGAGGTTTTAAATTATTCGTGGAGACTACACTTAATATTTCACTCCCTGGCCACTTTATTAGAAACCCCTCACTTGTAGCTCCACCTTGCTGGTGTTCAATTGGAGACTGTAGATCATCTGTTGATGGACAGTTTGTGATATTCATCCTCTAGCCCTTCATTAGTGGTCAGCTGCTGAGCACAGAGACGCCACTGAGTGGTCTTACAAGTTAGGAGTTTCCAATAAAGTGGCCGCTAATTGGACACAAGGTGTTTCCAGTAAAGTGAATACACAAGGTAGTTGTTTCCAGTAAAGTGGCCACTGAGTGGAAGTACAAGCTAGTAGTTTCCAGTAAAGTGGCCACTGAGTGGAACTACAAGGTTGGTGTTTCCAATAAAATGTCCACTGACTGAATGGACAAGGTAGGTGTTGGCATTAAAGTGGCCAACGAGTGGAATTACAAGGTAGGTGTTTCCAATAAAGTGGCCACTGGGTAGACATACAAGGTAGGCGTTTCCAATAAAGTGTCCACTAAGTGGACGTACAAGGTAGGTGTTTCAAATAAAATGGCTGCTCAGGGGACATGCAAGATGGATGTTTCCAGTAAAGTGGCCACTGACTAAATGTACTAGGTAGGTGTTTCCAATAAGGTGGCCCCTCAGTGAACATGCAAGGTAGATGTTTCCCATCAAATTGGAATTTATTGGAAACATCTACCTTAAAATGCCCACAAAGTGGATGTGCAAGGCGAGTGTTTCTGACGAAGTGGCCACTGAGTAGACATGCTAGGTAGGTGTTTCCAATAAAGTGGCCACTGAGTAGACAAGCAAAGTAAATGTTCCCAATAAAATGGCCACTCCAGTGAGTGGACATACATAGTAGGTGTTTCCAATAAAGTGGCCACTGACTGGATATACAAGGTAAGTCTTTCCAATACAGTGTCCAGTGAGTAGGCGTTTCCAATAAAGTGGCCACTGAGTGGACTTGCAAGGTAGGTGTTTCTAATACATTGGCCATTCAGTGGACATGCAAGGTGGGTGTTTCCAATAAAGTGGCCAGTGAGTGGAAGTACACAGCAAGTATTTCTGATCAAGTGGCCTTTGAGTGGACACACTAGGTAGGTGTTTCCAATAAAGTGGTCACTGACTAGACATTCACGGCAAGTGTTGCTAGTAAAGTGGCCACTCAGTAGACAAGCAAAGTAGATTTTCCCAGTAAAGTGGCCACTCAGTGGACATGTGAAGTAGGTGTTTCCAACAAAGTGTCCAATGAGTGGGACTTCTAAGTAGGTGTTTCCAATAAAGTGGCCACTGACTGAATCTACAAGGTAGGTGTTTCCAATAACATAGCCAATGAGTGGAAGTACAACCAGGCGTATCCAATAAAGGGCCCAGTCAGGGGTTTCTAATAAAATGGCCATTGAGTGAAAGCTCAAGGTAGGTGTTTCCAATAAAGTGGCCACTGACTAGATATACAAGGCAAGTGTTCCCAATAAAGTGGCCACTACGGGCAGGACAGGTACTCAGAGTTACTGCGCAAACATTTGGTCAGGTTCTGTGTGTGTGTGTGTGTGTGTGTGTGTGTGTGGAGAAGCTTGTGTTCCATGTGGAGAATTTTCCAACACTTGTGTTCTGATCCTGCGGTCTCCTGTCGCCTCAGCAGCAGTGGGACACTACATCAAAGAGAGAGAGAGAGAGAGAGAGAGAGGGAGGGTGGGAGGAGTGAGATGAGGCAATAAAAGAAGCCGGATGTGTGCAGAATAAAAAGGGAGAGAAAGGCGGAGCACCAGAACAGAGTGAAAATAGAAGAGCGAGTGAGAGAGCTCAGGGATATATGATATATTAAGGGCGTAATGATTTCAACAGAGCACAACAGTGTAACCAAACGTCAGACTGTACCACTCACACGTCCCTTCCAAACGTCTCTCATTTAGACGCTCAGTAGGTGGGCGGGGCTTATGCTGTGCACGCTTTCATGCTGAAATGACTGGGCTTGTTTTCTGCTGTTGATTACATACATTATATTCTGGGGGATGTGATGTTTGGGGGCTGTTTTGTTGGAGGGTGGAGGCGAAGGTGCTGAACAGGCTCTATCTGAGAGCTTTTAATTTATTTCCAGAGCCGAACGAATATAGTGCATAATCAAGACTCATTCCCATAATCAGATCTGGACCTCATTGACATACATACACAGCACACTCATCATCAAAATAACAGCTGCACCCAGAAGGAAGTGTGGGATTGCAGTGCTATTGGGAAGAAAGATAAAGGTGGAGGTGGAGTGACACCAGGCCTACTAGACATGTGACATGTGACAACAAACTGGTTGTACTTCATCTTGGTGCTGACCACGGTGCCTCCACACACGGACGGTCGTCTACACCAAGACAAAAGCGGGACTCGTCACTGAAGAAGACCCACTGCCATTCTGAGTCACTCCATGACAGTCTGGCACAACACCACTGCAGTCTTTGGCGACTTTGTAGTCCTGTGCCATGCAACAGGATGACTCATGGAGGGCATCACTACTTGCTGAATGTCCGCAGTCATGGCTGTTGGGTCAGTCAGGTACTCTGACTTTGCAGGTCCCTTACAGGCTGGTAAGAAAAAGTAAACACTACCTTGTGGCCTTGCAGATGCCTTACAGGCTGGTATGATCACTAAGCATTGTACTGTGACCATGCATGTGCCTTAGAGGCAGGTAAGGAAAGTAGGCAGTACCCTGTGATCTGTGATAAAGACAGATTGGAAAATAGTTTTGTAAAAATTAGCACAAATAGAAGGTGGTAGGCAGCAAAGAAGAGATTGGTGGGCAGAGCAAGGTTATGCGGTAAACACTTACCGGTGGCTTTGCAGATGTCTTACAGGCTGGTATAATCACTAAGCATTGTGCCTTGACCATGCATGTCTCTTACAGGCTGGTAAGGAAAGTAAGCAGTGCCTTTGTAGATGTCTTAGAGGCTGGTATGATCAATAAGGACGACCCTGTGACAATGGAGGTGCCTTACAGGCAGGTAAGAAAAGAGTAAGCACTGCCCTGTGTCCCTGCAGATCTCTTACAGGGTTGTATGATCACTAAGCACTGTACTGTGGCCATGCATGTGCCTTACAGGCAGGCAAGGAAATTAGGCAGTACCCTGCGCCCTGTGACAGTAGCAGTACCCCGTGACCTGTGATAAATAGAGACCGGAAAATAACTGCATAACAATGAGTGCGAATAGAAGGTAGTTGACAGCAAAGAAGAGAGTGATAGGCAGAGCAAGGATATGGAGTAAACACTTCTCTGTGGTTTTGCAGATGTCTTACAGGCTGGTATGATCACTAAAGACTACCCTGTGACAATGGAAGTGCCTTACAGGCAGGTACGAAAAAAGTAGGCACTACCCTGTGATCTTGCAGACGTCTTACCGGGTGGTATGATCACTAAGCATTGTACTGTGACCATGCATGTGCCTTACAGGCAGGTAGGGAAAGTAGGCAGTACCCTGTGATCAAAACAGATTGGACAATAGTCGTGTAAAAATGAGGGCAAATAGAAGTTGGTAGACGGCAAAGAAGAGATTGGTGGGCAGAGTGAGGACATGGAGTAAACACTACCCTGTGGCTTTGCAGATGTCTTACAGGCTGGTATGATCACTAAGCATTGTACCATGGCCATGCAGGTCTCTTACAGGTTGGCAAGGAAAGTAAGCAGTACTCTGTGGCCCTGCAAATGTCTTAGAGGCTGGTGTGATCACTGAACAGTGTACTGTGACCATGCATGTGCCTTACAGGCAGGCAGAGAAAGTAAGCAGTGGCCTGTGGCCTGTGGTAAAGAAAGACTGGAAAATAGTTGCATAGAAATGAGTGCAAATAGAAGGTGGTTGACAGCAAAGACGGGATTGGTGGGCAAAATGAGGACACGGAGAGAGAAACAAAGAGAGAAATGTGTGATCCTGTATGTGTGTTTACTTCAAACACAACTCTCGCCTTCACATACGGCACTTCTGCTTTATCATCTTAGCTCACTCTGCAGCTGGTATCTAAATACATATTAAGATGTTTATTTTCTGCTTGGGTATCTGCACTGCTGCCTCGTGCTCAGATTGACTGAAGTGGAAAGGCTCTATAAAGACCAAACGCTGCCGCTACAGTGGGCCTATTCCCACGCATTTTCGGCGGGGAGGCGCCGCTCTGTTTGAAGTCGGCTATGAAACACTCTCCCTCCCTTTCCGTAACGCTGCTCCCACTTGCTTCTGAGAAACGGGGCATGAAACACTTAATTTAAATATACAGATTCATTGCTCAACAATATAAAAAACAAAACAAACGTTTATTGAATACATTTCCTCGCTACATTGGGGTAGGAAAAAATGAGCGTGAGAATTTTGTTGTGATTAAAAAAGTAGAAATTAGATTTAATGGTGATGTTAGAAATAAAGTACAGACTTATGTGAGAATTAAATTAAAAAGTTTTTATTAAGGTTTTCAAAAGAGAAAGTTAACTGTAGTAACTGTGCCACATCCTATGAAACGGCCTGTGCCTTACAGGCTGGCAAGTAAAGAAGCACTACCTTGAGACCAAGCAGATGACTGGGAAGCAATGGGAAGTAAGCACTGTCCTATGACCGCGCAGATGCTGTACAGGCTGGTATGATCACTACGCATTGTCTGTGGCTGTGCAAGTTCCTTACAGGCTGTTAAGATCACTAAGCACTACCCTGTGACCATGCATGTACCTAGCACTACCTAGTAACCAAGCCGATGCCTAAAAGCCTGGTATGGAAAGTAAGCACTGTCCAATGATCATTCAGATGCCATACAGGGTGGTGTGATCACTAAGAATTGCCCTGGGACTGTGCAAGTTCCTTACAGGTTGGTATGACAACTAAACACTTCCCCGTTACCATGTAGGTGCCTAATAGGCTGTTATGGACAGTAAACACTATCCTATGACTGTGCAGATGCCATACAGGCTGATATGATCACTAAGCATTGCCCTGGGACTGTGCAAGTTTCTTACAGGCTAGTATGATGACTAAGCACTACCCTGTGACCCATGCATATGCCTTACAGGCTGGTAAGAGAAGTACACACTACACTGTGACCTTGCAGATGTCTTACAGGCTGGTATGATCACTAAGCATTGTGCTGCTAAATATAGCAAGCATTACCCTGTGATCTTATAAGTGTCTTATGACCTGGTAAATAAAGGAAGCGCTATCCTGTAATCTTGAAGATGCCTTGTGGACTGGTAAATAATGTGAGCACTCTCCAGTGACCTTGCAGATGCCTTAAAAGCTGGTAAATAAATGAAGCACTACCCTGTGACTTTACAGATGCTTTACAGACTGTATAAACACTACGAATGGCTCTATTACCATGCAAAAGCCTTACAGGCTGGTATGATCACTGTGCAGTTCCCTGTGACCGTATGGGTGCCTTAATAGAGTGGTAAATAAAATGAGTGCTATCTTGTGATTTTGAAGGTGCCTTGTGGGCTGGTAAATAAAGTAAGCTTTACACTTTGACTTTGTATATGTCTTACAAGCTGGTAAATACATTGAGTACTGCCCTAATTTTTGCCTAGCAACCATGCCTTACATGCTGTATGAATGCTACACATCACTCTGAGTCTATGCAGACACCTTACAGGCAGTATGATTAATCATGGCTTAATGACTGTTTGGACATCATAATACACTGTAGGAACACTAAGCACTGTCCTGTAACAGTGCCTTGCAGGCTGGTAAATATGCGCTACCCTGCAAGCTTGGAATGATTACTATGCACAGTCCTGTGATCTTTCAGATCGCTTACAGCTTGGTTAGTTAAGTGAACACTGCCCTGCGATCACACAAATGCCCTACAGGTGGAATGAACTGTAATAATTGTATAATGACCATGCAGATGTCATACAGGGTGAATAAAGACATAGCACTGCCCTGTGTCCCTTAGAGGCTGGTAAGTAAAGTAAGCACTAGCTTGGGACGAATCAGATGCCTCCTGAATGTTATGATAACTATGAACAGCCCTGTGACCATGTAGGTGCCTTACCAGCTGTTATGATCACTAAGCCATGTCCTGTTACCAAACATGCGCTGCTACGATGACTGAGCTTTGCCTTTTGACCATGCAGGTGCCTTACAGGTTGCTATGATGACTGAGCTTTTCCCTGTGACCATGCAGGTGCATAATAGGTTGCTGTGATGACTAATTATTGCCCTGCGACCATTAAGCAGTATCCTGTGACTGTGTAGTTGTCTTAGGTGCTGGTATAACACCTAGTGATAAGGCACATGCTTCCGTAAGCACTGCAATGTGCTTAGGCAGATGTGTTAAAAGCTAATAAGCTTGCAGCCTGCATAAGCACTGACCAGCATCCTGTGACTGTGTAAATGCCTTAAAGGCTGCTACGATAAGACTGTAGATGCTGGTATAAGCATTGTACAGTGATCATGTATATGCTTTAACAAGCACTGTATGGTGATTGGGCAGACGGCTGATAGGGCCATTAAACACTGCCTTGTGACCATGCAGATGCCTTACAGGCTGCTGGAAGGGAAGGCCACAATGTCCTTCCCTCCCGGTGAGACTGTAGCCAGGTGTGTTCTCAGAAATAGTTCTGCATAAATCAGCTTGCTGCAGAAAGCAGCGCATGTGCATCATGTTATTGAGTGGGTGTCAATGACTTTGCATAAATACATCAGCGAACATTAATGCGCTACCGCTCGTTTATGATTTACAGAATCCTGCCGCCTCCCACTCTGCTGAGTAATTAATGCTAATGGAGGTATTGTTATTATATAGTGCGCTGTGGGGGACATGACCTTCTAAACATTACTCTCCGGAGATTCCTACACTCGACTCTCTCCCTCAGCGAGCAATCTTTCCTAAACCCGCTCATTCCCCAGTCCATGTTCCCATTAGCTGCTTTTTGTGTTGTACACCAGCCTTCACTTGTGAGGGCCAATTAGACAGGTAATTAGTCAAATAAGACTCACTGCTTCGTGGAAGGCTTTAATTGTTGGGTGTTGACGGAGTTTTGTGATTAAATGTTTGGACATCTCTGGCTGTTGCTCGGATCTGCTCAGCACATGGGCTTGATTAGACAATCATTATTTCAATCATTGTCTATTATTATCAGCTCCTCTAACCATGTAGGAGCAGTGTGTAGTTCTACAGTCACAGACTGTAGTCCAGTGACACTGACGCGGTGGTGGTGGTGTGTTAGTGTGTCTTGTGCTGGTGTGAGTGGATCAGACACAGCAGTGCTGCTGGACACATCAGTGTCGCTGCTGGACTAAGAATCGGCCACCAACCACAACTATACAGCAAAACAGCATCCTGGGGGCAGCGCCCTGGGGGCAGCGTGCTGTGACCACTGATCAACACAAACCGCGCTCTGACTTTGCTACCTTGCTGGACCACCTTGTAGATGTAAAGTGTCTAATAGAGTGGACAGTGCTGACACCACCACAACGTCAGGGTCACTGCAGTGCTGAGAATGATCCACCACCCACATAATACCTGCTCTGTGGTGGTCCTGTGGGGGTCCTGACCATTAAAGAACAGGGAAACAGATGAACTACAGTCTGTAACTGTAGAACTACAGAGTGCTCCTATATGATCAGTGAAGCTGATGAGGTTGGTGTTTATGGTCATCATATAAGCATGAAGTAGCTCAAAGGGGCAAGCGTTTAAGCGGATGCTAACCACTTTTTGCTCTGTTGACCAATCTAGTCTACAGATTGTCCCACAGAAGGACTGGCAGACGAGCCCGGAGCAGAATGCACTGAATCATCCGGCCTGTCATTCCGAATCGTCAGCATTATCAGATTCAACGTTACGAATTGAATTACGGCACAGACAGATTTGGCGAGTAATACACACTGGCATTTCGCGCAGCCCGTGTGTTTGTGTGTGTCGACTCACATTCATAAATGCTGCATCATCACAGAGAGGGTGGCGAGGGTCGGAGCGCGTGAGGCGGTAAACAAAGATCAGTGTGTGTGTGTGTGCACGTGTCAGCATATTTATGCCACACTTAAAAGAGCAGAGACAGATGGAGAACTACAGGACTTTTAGCAACACACACACACACACACACACACACACACAGTCCAATGGCAAATACGACTCAACCCATAAACCCCAGTAACGCAATAACACAGCCTTCAAGTCATAAAGGAACAGACTTATACAGGCTATAGTAAGACTGTAAACCATACACATCTGTAATCCGTGGTATGGGCCAGAATGTCTGGTTACCAGCAAAACCAGCATATGCTGTGTTCTGGATGCTGGTCAGCAGCAATGGCGGTCAACTAGCTGATCACCACCATAGGAAACCAGTATATGTTCTGATGCTGGTATGCTAGTCGACCATGGGTGGGTGACCAGCCAAACCAACCCCTGGTGCAGCATTAACCAGCTTAAAAATGTGACACTGTTACCGCACATGTTGCGTTACAGGCTGCTCTGACCACTAAGCAATTACCATACATTTTGCCTCACAGGCAGCTATGATATCTAAGCCTTGACCTATGAAAATGCAGGTGCCTTACAGGCTGTTATGACCACTAAGTGATACCCTGTTACCTTACATGTTGCCTTACAGGGTGCTATGGCCAGTAAGCAATGCTCTGATAGCATATATATATTGCCTTCCATTCTGCTATAATCATTAAGCCATGCTCCGTTACCATACACGTTGTCTCACAGGTTGCTATGACCACTAAGCGATGCCCTGCTACCATACATGTTGTCTTACAGGCTGCTGTGATGACTAACTATGACACAGTGTTAAAGAATCGCACGGTAAATGTTGAATTTGAATCACTTTAGATCTTGTGCGCAGTGCCCTCTTGGGTTTGCATTAGTCAGCCCCACATGCTGGGTAATATTTCCATTTCTATTATAAAATTAGGGCCACTACAGCTAAAGTAGCATATAGTACAGTCATCCAATCAATAACTGGTGCGCCTGAAAATTACAGTAATCTACCACAGTGCCTCTTAACTCGCTAAGTGTGGACGGCTTCGAGTGTTTGTTTTGAGGGCTCTATGTGTGAGAGTGAGAAAAGCGGCGTGTGCCTGTGCTATGCAAATTAGATCAGAGAGGTCTGGAAGGGGCATATTTTAGTAGTTAAGAGCTGCTTAAATAGACTCTCACTGAATTGGATTTAGAACCATCCGTCTTGTAGCGGCTCGCGGAAATATATATTATATTAATCATAATAACCTCAACAATTACATTGATAAACTTCCATTGTGCTACAGTTTATGTATATGAATGGAATATTGCTCTGCATGCCCTTAAGATGTGCTTTAGTAAGACATGCTAATGTGCTAGTGGGGGCCAGCTAGCAGCTTAGTACTTCCTTAAACATGAACATGAGTTTGTGTGCATATGGAAAGCTTTACTGAACTGGTACATGTGTTGTACATACTGGACTATCAGGGAGAGTTGTATATTTGGGAGTAACCTGCGATGCCTTGTTACCATACATGTTGCTTTACAGGCTGCTCTTTCACTAAGCCATGCCCTGTTACCATACATGTTGCCTAACAGGATGATATCATCAGCTGCTATGATCACCAAGAGATGCCCTGTTACCATACATGCTGCTTTACAGGCTGCTATGATGTCTGAGCTTTGCCCTGTGAAAATGCAGGTGCCTTACAGGCTGCTATAATCACTAAGCTATGATCACTAAGCGATGCCCTCTGCAGACCTAATGTGTCAGTTTAACGCTGATGAAGGCCAGCTAGCAGCTCAGTACTTCCTTAAACATGGACATGAGTTTGTGTGCATATGAATCGCTTTACTGAACTGGTACATGTGTTGTACATACTGGACTGTCAAGGAGAGCTGTATCTTTGGGAGTAACCTGCGATGCCCTGTTACCATACATGTTGCTTTATAGGCTGCTATGTTGTCTGAGCTTTGTCCTGTGAAAATGCAGGTGCCTTACAGTACTGCTATGAGTACTAAGCCATGCCCTATTACCATACATGTTGCCTTACAGGCTGCTATGAGTACTAAGCCATGTCCTGTTACCATACATGTTGCCTTACAGGCTGTCATGATCACTAAGCCATGCCCTGTTACCATACATGTTGCCTTACAGGTTGCTATGAGCACTTAGCCATGCTCTGTTACATGTTGCCTTACAGGCTGCTATGAGTACTAAGCCATGCCCTGTGCCCAAACATGTTGACTTACAGGCTGCTATGATCACTAAGCCATGCCCTGTTACCTTACATGTTGATTTACAGGCGGCTATGATCACTATGCGATGCCATGTTACCATCCATGTTGCCTTACAGGCTGCTATGATCACTAAGCCATACCCTGTTACCATACATGTTGCCTTACAGGCTGCTACAATCACTAAGCGATGCCCTGTTACCATACATGTTGATTTACAGGCTGCTACGATCACTACGCAATGCCCTGTTACCATACATGTTGCCTTACAGGCTGCTATGAGCACTAAGTGATGCCCTGTTACCATACATGTTGCCTTACAGGCTGCTATGAGCACTAAGTGATGCCCAGTTACCTTACATGTTGCCTTACAGGCTGCTATGAGCACTAAGCCATGCCCGGTTACCATACAATTTGACTTAAAGGCTGCTATGATTACTAAGCTATGATTGCTAAGCGAAGCCCTCTGCAGACTTTGAAGCAATGCTTCATTAAGACGTGCTAATGTGTCAGTTAAATGCTAAACGGATATATGCGTTGTACATACTGTACTGTCAGGGAGAGTTGTATAAAGTAACCTGACTGCTTTCCAACCTTTATAGGCAGTTCTCTACTGCTGCTGTGTTCAACGGGCGTCGCATTGGTGTCAGAAGTGGGATAGCGACCTCTTACTTTTACTGGTGTGGAACGGTATCCCTATGGCTTCAGGACCGAGCAGCGAGAAAGGCAGAGCCCAGGGAAAGACCATGAAGATCAAGAGTGTGGCACCTCCATGTCGAAGCCAACGACTGGCAGTGTCTCTCTCTTGCCAGCACTGCGAGCTTTGCCGTGCCAGCCCTGTCTCCAGGTATTTCCATGGCAGTCTCACCAGGCTCACCGTTCCCTTGGAGGCATGCAGCATTGTCCTTGTCGTCACAATCTTTCACCGGACTCTCTTGCCACTTGCTCTTGGGTTCACTGGTGTGCTGGTGTGGCTGTTTACAATGCAAGAACGCAAATGGAAACCTAGAAGCTCCCAGTCTAAACAGTCCCGCATGACGTTTCCTTAAATCTACTTCACTCTTCGTGCTGTGGAGATCAGGGACATGCATAAAAACCTCTTGTTCTATTTTTAATGGTGGTTGGGGGCACATAACGTAACGCACCTTGGAGAGCCCGGCGCATCCACAATTTGTGATTTCAATTATACATTCTCGCTCTGTGCCGGTGTAATGAAGTGAGATGGCATAACGGTATGAGAGGGAGCACTGGGGACAGCGTTGGCGGGAAGAGCTCCTTCCTTCATGCTAATCTAAAATCAGTTTTGTTGTTTTTTTCCGCCCCCCGTTGTTTCAGTTGCACGAGTGTCAACATTAATTTACTTTTTCCAGAAGTTCACCTGCACGTCCCTAATCCCACGCACACTCGATGGAAATGAGCTCAACTGATTGCTTGGTTTTTTTGACTTTCACAATGTTTGAACGTTTGTGGAACAACCCAAGCACAATCCTAAATCCTTCAGTTAGCCAAACCAGCTCGGTCTCCATCACTAGAGCGCCCTTAAAGCAAGTACCACTTTTCTGAAAAGGGGAAAAATGGCTGGCCACTGGTCTTTAAGCTCTAACAGAAGGCTTATATCCCAATTGTAGGAAACGTAAATGGGCCTAGAACAGACCCTTGAGGAACGCCCTTTTGTTATCTCATGAAATGATACGGAAAATACTACCTCTAAGGCACGGATCAGATTGCTGTTCATTACTTATGATATCTCGGTATTCCGACAGTGCGGTGATGCAGTGTTTTGATGGCTTGTTCGCTCAACCACTTTGTAAACAAGCAATTCTTGCTATCGACAAACAATGTTATTTCCTGCCTGTAAGAATGAAACGTCCCTCAGAATGTTCAGGCAGGACGTGCGTGATTTGAACTCGGAATGATTTTCCTCGGATCCTCTATTTTAGAAGCTCTTCAGCAAAATATGAAGCTTGCTTTGACTCCAGATAGGCAGTGATGTGCTGTCTAGGCTTTTGCTGTCAGCTGAAGTCATGTTGATATTGGCTCTAGTGCATCATCTAAACGTTGCTTGAATGTCAGTCATCTCTTGTCAGAAAGGAGAATACTTAAGTAAACTCTTAATATGCACTAAAAGTACAATTTTTATTTCATGTATTTTATGGAAACATATGACTTTTCTGGGTTTCTGTATATTACCATATATTATGTATTTCTCAGGAAGTATCTTTTAAAGGCTTTATGGCTTATTGAAGTTAATGTTTTTAGTACATTGTAGTTGCATTTTAGTGGCAATATAGATTATTAAATTTTAATTATTAATGATATAACTAGTGATTATACATTTAGAGTGTCAGGGCTGACACACGCAGAGCTCAGATGGGATTAGAGAACATACGGAGGTCAAAACCAGAGTAGGCAGGCAGCGAGGCAAACGAGGTGGAAGGGCTAGGCAAGAGAATGGTCAAGGTGAAGAGAGAAAGGTCGATAACCAGAGATCAGATCAAAAAGACTAGGAGAAAGAGAAAGCCGACTAGGGAAAAGCAAAAGAGGAGGTCAAAACCAAAGGGAGTCAAAAAGCCAGAGTAAGAATAAACAGAGGAGAACCACTCAGAGATGCAAACGAGGTTTGGCAAATCTTGGCAACCAGGAAGTGTTTGAGAGGGGCATATATACTGGGGCTAATAAGCTACAGCTGTTGGTACTCTGGAGACCTGGAACGGAGCTGGTTGGTCGACTGGGGACATGTGGGTGTGATGTCATTGAATGATGCACTCTGGGAAGTGGAGTCCGGAGGAGTGGCAGAGGTGGGGAAACCCGGAAGCGTGACATAGAGTATAATGTTTAGTAGTTTCATGTATAGTAGGAATTTTACCACTCTCTTAACTTTACTGCAACACTGCATATCTAGATGTATTCCAACATTACTTAAATATAATTGTACATATAAAATAATATATTCTAAGTTTGTACTTAACTATGTATCCTGCATTCATAATGCTATCTAAATGGCTTTATAAGATGTTATATGGCATACATAATACCAGGCATAAGCTGGTATAATTACTTTCAACTAGTTATAATTACATGCATAACACTTCATAAAACAAGGGTATGCAACTTTATGATGTCAGGCTTTATAATGCACTATAACATCTGTTCATAAGGACATCGTAAGCATGAATGCTGAACTACGTCAGCCACGGCTTTCAACAAGCTCTGCTCATTCAAGTCTTAACCTAAGACACATTAAACAAGCTCATGCCAAGTATTATAAGGTGTTTATATGTATGTTTTATAACGCTTTATAAATGCAGTTATGTTGCATTATGAATAGAGGATTCGTAGGAAGTGTTACCACCACTAGCAGAGGCTTCTTCTGGTAACCCTTCCAAACCTCCGCACTCGGCATGGGGTCGTTGTAGACATGACCACAAGCTGTTTGGGAGGGTTGCCAGAAGAAAGCATCTGCTGTCAAGAACCAACAAACTCGAGCTCCCTACAGTTTACTAGATGATACTGGAAGCTTCAGTCCAAGAGGGTGGACACAAAGATAGAACAGCAAAACAGTCCCGCGTCCCCACTGTGAAGGATGGTGGTGGATCTGTGATGTTGTGGGGCTTCTAAAAGCCCCTGGCCAGTTTGTTCGGATACATGGAATCTCAATTTCTATCAAGTACCAGCAGATATTACATCAAAGCCTGATTGCCTCAACCAGAAGGCTTAAACTGGGCCGTGGTTGGATCTTCTAGCAGGACAATGATCCAAAACACACCTCAAAATCAACACAAGTATAGTTAGCTGAGTCCAAGACCTAACTAGGATCTCCAGTTTTCCAGCTGGGAATCTTGGAGATTGAACAACCAGAAGGGTTAAACAGGGCTGTGGTTGTATCTTCTAGCAGGACAATGATCCAAAACACACCTCAGAATTGACAAAAGAATAGTTAGCTAAGCCCAAGACCTAACTAGGACCTCCAGTTTTCCAGCTGGGAATCTCGTAGATTGAACAACCAGAAGGGTTAAACAGGGCTGTGGTTGGATCTTCTAACAGGACAATGATCCAAAACACACCTCAAAAATCAACACAAGAATAGTTCACAGAGTCCAAGTCCTAACTAGGATCTCCAGTTTTCCAGCTGGGAATCTTGGAGATTCCGTTGCTACTTGAACCTCCTCACTGTGCATTGGGTCAGTATATACGTGCATCCATTCCCAGTACATTCCATGCATCTCCAGCTGTCCTCAGTTTTTGCCTTGATAGAGTAAATGAGCAGCATACTAACACACCACCACCACCACGTCAGTGTCACTGTAGTGCTCTGTGGCGGTCCTGTGCTCGTGGTTTCCTGGACATTCCTTGTGTTTAGAAATACCACGAAGAAAACGATGGTGTTATTATCTTTGGCTGACACCCGAGACTCACCCCGGGCCGAGATGCAATCAGGACAACTATGATTCTGTTCATGAATCAATCTGAAATTAAGCGAAAGTACATCTTTGCTTTGAGGGGGGAGGGTCCAATACCGGTAAGGATCATCCCTCTCCGTAATTTCTCCAGGCGTTTTCTTATTAGCACGGATACACGGTGGCTGGCGGTGAAGTGCTCGAGCAGAAGCTCATTCCGTGATCCGAAGGCCCTTCATCTCGCGGATAGAGCCGGATGAATATTTATAACGGGCCGGATGAATAAGGGCTCATGGAGCCGGCTGTGATCACACGCGGGTTTTTGTTAATAACCCAGCGAGTCCTATTCCGGAGTGTCCGTTTCATCTCGCGCCACTGTGCCTGGTGCGGCACGTGCACCTGTGATAACTTCATGATAAAAAGAAGAGCAGGGAGAAAGAGAAAGAGAGAGAGAGAGAGAGAGAGAGAGAGAGAGAATAGAGGGAACGTTAATTAGGTAGAGCATATGGAGGCGTGTTGGAGGAGAGTGGAGCGACGAGAGATGCCAATTTAGATATCAGCCTCAAGTTCTCTTCTAAGCTGTTACAGAGAGAGATGTCAGCTATATCAGACGTCGTGTTTTTCGCACTAATAAACTGCTTCCCGCTACCTCCGCGGCTCCTTTGAAGGTCCAACTCCAGCACGGTTCACTCGCTTCTTCTGCTGATTGCCTACAACCTGTGCTCTGTTCACCCTAATACAAAGCACGACAGCAAATAGACCAAAGCCGCTCTGTGTGCTCTCAGGCTGCTTAACAATGCAACTAGATCCAGGAGGCCAAATCTGGCACTGTTTACATTGTGTGCTTTGTTGTATACGGGAATCAGTGGTGTACAGTAACTCAGTAAGAGTAATGCGTTAGTGTACTGTAAGTAGTGTGTCGGTGTACAGTAACTCAGTAAGTGTAATGCGTTAGTGTACTGTAAGTAGCGTGTTGGTGTACAGTAACTCAGTAAGTGTAATGTGTTAGTGTACTGTAAGTAGCGTGTTGGTCTACAGTAACTCAGTAAGTGTAATGTGTTAGTGTACTGTAAGTAG
>CM067500.1:1266459-1294271 GCA_034552555.1 Semaprochilodus insignis
AGATTATCAAGTGGCTGGATTGAGACTAGAGTGAGATTCTCAGATGACTGGATTGAGACTAGAGTGAGGTTCTCAGATGACTGGACTGAGACTAGAGTGAGTTTTAAAACTGCCTGGCGTGAGACTTTCAGGTTTGCACAGATACGTGTGCAAAAGTGTGAATCCCCCATCTAATCAGTCAGCGCTTGTAGCCCAGTAGGACTGTTCGCAGACGGACCTCTCAGCTTTGATTAGCCTTATAACAGCCAACCAGGTTACGATCTAAACAAGAGCAATGCCTTTACATGAAGGACACAGCTCCGTCTTCACACCCATCTAAGGACTCGTCTCAGGGCGTATGAGCCTGGATAAAACAGGGGCGAGTGAGCGAAGCTGTCCTCCAAGCAGCAACTCGGTGGCTGCAGTGCCGATGCTGAGCGGCGGAGAGGAAGAGAGGGTAATTACGGGGGCTTTGTAGCGAAGGGGGAGAGGCTGATAAGGCCGCTGTCTTTAAACACTCCTCCTCTTCTCCGCAAATTGAATTTTATTTAAGCGGATTACGGTGCTAAAAGCTCCATCAGGTTTCGCTACGACATAACGATCATCAAAAACAAACCGAGGTCGGCCATCGCAGCCGAGAGAGAGAGAGAAAGAGAGAGAGAGAGAGAGAGAGAGAGAGAGAGAGGAAACAACGGAATAAAGAAGGACAGAAAGACTACACACCTGCTTGTGTGGACAGACAGACCGGGAACGCCTCTGGGAATAGACTATGAATGAAGTCATTGTGATTAGTGATGGAATATGGTGAAGAATATGAGCCATGATAACAACAGTGCTGCGCAATGCCTAGCAGTAGTGCCGTAGCCGGTGGTGGCATATCCCGCAAAAAACACCTGCTTGATTTTCCAATGCGGAATCCCGAAATCTTTCCTACCTGAAAGCGTTCGTGCCACTTCACCCGTATGAGGTCCAGAATAATCTGAGGGTAATCTATAGTGTTTGTTCGGCTGCTGTGAAATTTAGGGATTTGGGAATTGCCAATTTAGTTTTCCCTTTATTTTAAAGGCAGATTAGCTATAGTGCCCTGGCGGCCTGTCCAGGGCGAACCCTGCCTTCCGCCCAGAGAGCACTGGGATAGACCACCCGAAAGGGTAAGCGGCTCGGAAGATGGATGAATGAATAAGCCGTACCAAGCGGTACCAGTTCACCATTAATATATGACTGGAAAAGTGACAATCAGTAGGTTTTTATTTATCTAGCTCTGTTCTAGAACAAGTCTCAAAGTGCTTTACAATGCCACATGATAAAATACAAAATAAACACACTAGAAGTCACCAAACAATGTTCACAAACTACTAAAAGCAAGATAATAAATTAAGTCTTTCAGCGTTTCTTAAAAACATGAACTGAGGCTGAAAGTCTGAAATCAGCAGGGAGATTATTCCACAGTTTTGGGGCGTACATTGCAAAGGTCCGGTCTCCCTTTGATTTTAGTTTGGTTCGGGGGACAGCTCATAGTCCCTGATCTGAAGACCTTTGAGATAAGAGGGCATAACAGCTCAGTGAGGTCTGGAGGGGCATTGTTGTGTAATGCCTGATAGGGCAGCACTAGCACTGTAGAGTACTGTGGTTGGTGTGGCTCAGCGGATAACACCACTACCCACCACGGCACTACTATCCCACATGGGAGATGGGAGTTCGAGTCCTGGTCTGGGTTACTATGCTGTGCTACACCAAGAGTCCTTGGGCAAGACTCCTAACACTACACCGGCCTACCTGTAAGATGAATAACCTTGGAAGTCGCTCTGGATAAGAGCGTCAGCTAAATGCCATAAATGTAAATGTAGAATCTCTCCTGTAGCTCAGAGGCAGCCAACGAAGAGAGGCCAGCACTGCGTATTGTCCTGGTTAGAAGACGGTCGTCCAATTGGGGGGAGACAAAGGCATGAATATGTTTTTCAATGTCCAAAAAGGACAGGAAATTTCTGACCTTGCTATGTTCCTGAGTTGGTGGAAGCAGGATTGAAGGAGCTTCTTGACGCGGGCAGTGAAATTTAGGTGAGGATCAAAAGTCACCATCTAGCCGTCAACCCAGCACAATCAAGAGCTAACGGCACCCATTTGGACATAGGATCCGAACCCACAATTAGGACTTCTGTCTTGCCCTCCTTCAGCCTGAGAAAATTATTCCACAGCCAGATTTTGAGAGCCAAGACAAACCTGAGTGTCATCTGTGTAGAAATGGAAGGAAACATTACAACTATGAATAAAGTTGCCTAGAGGGAGCATGAACAAAGAAAATAAAATAGGGCCTAGAATAGAACCTTGTGGCACCCCACTGGCAAGAGAAGCCGGGGCAGACACCTCGTCACCAACAGACACTACAAATGACCTACTCAGTAGGTAGGAATGAAAACTCAAGTCAAAAACTCTTGCACCAAATGGCTCGACCTTCCAAGTACCCCACTGGGATTGAAGGCATGGGCATGCTGTCAAAGTTGGAACCCTGCATCTCCCATTTTTCTCCATTTTCAGTTGTGAAAATAGGAGGTTTTGTTATGCCAGTGATGATATAAGCCATAAATAGAAACGCAAACATCTGCTTCAGAAGTTTAAAACATGCTTCACCTACTTGTTTCATGGGTGTCACCATGTTGAGATCATTGTTATTAGGTCCCTGGCATCCATCTCCTGTTTGGATCTTCAGGCTTCCGAATGGCTGCTTCATGATTCCTCAGATTGTATCCATCTGTCTTGTAGCTGGTCGTTCCCTTTCACCTTCAGCTCTTCCAAGCATAACTGTCCGGAGTTGGAACGATGTTGGTATCTTGGAAACTGCAGGACAGGGTAGAAACTTTACCTCATACACACGTACATATTCAAATATGCTTTGAGGATGAATCCCACATACCAGTGCCTATGCTCATCTGTAGGATCTAACCACTCTCCCTGTTCGGGAATGTCTACTTCATCTTCATTTGTCTCAGGTCCGGGTCAGGAATTCTGACTCCGTTGGATAAATTGATCCTTATTAAGGTGTAATGTCTTCAGTCCTGCCTCTAAAACATATTCTGAGTGTTGATTACATCACTGTACTCCGCTTATGACAATAAACCATGGTTTTATTATGGTAGTTCATAGTCAGTGTGGTTAGCGTAGCAGAGCTTAGTTATGCTATGCTATCTATGATTCTGCCATGGTTTTACTATGGTAATGTATAGTACCTATAGTTATAGTATAATTAGCCAGGAATCTACCATGAACTACCATGGTATGGTATGGTCACTATGTTTATACCATGATTCTGCCATGGTTTAACCATGGTAGTGTACAGTAACTGTAGTTATAGTACAGTTAACCATTAATCTACCATAAATTACTATGATGTGCTATTGTCACTATGTTTATACCGTGATTCTGCCCTGGTTTTACTGTGGTAGTGTACAGTAACTATGGTTAGTGTATAGATAACCATGAATCTACCATGAACTACCATGGTGTGATATGGTCACTATGTTTATACCATGATTCTGCCCTGGTTTTACTGTGGTAGTGTACAGTAACTATGGTTAGTGTATAGATAACCATGAATCTACCATGAACTACCATGGTATGGTATGGTAACTATGTTTATACCATGATTCTGCCATGGTTTTACTATGGTTAGTCTATAGATAACCATGGATCTACCGCAAACTACTGTGATGTGCTAGGGTAACTATGTTTATACCATGATTCTGCCATGGTTTTACTATGGTAGAGTACAGTAACTTTGGTTATAATATAGTTAACCAGGAATCTACCATAAACTACTATGGTATGATATGGTCACTACGTCTATACCATGATTCTGCCATGGTTTTTCTATGGTAGTGTAACTATGGTTAGTGTACCTAGTATATGACTCTATCACTGAATACTATAGTATCATGTGGTAACTATGACATGTTATGGTCACTATGTTTATACTTTGATTCTGCCATGGTTTTACTATGCTAGTGTGTAGTAACTAGAGTTAGTGTATCGTTCACCGATATTTAACTGAATTTACCATGAACTACTAGGGTATGCTATGCTAACTATGTTTATACTGTGATTCTGCCATGCTTTTATTATGGTAGCGTATAGTAACTATGGTTATAGTATCATTAGCAATGAGTCTACCATGAACTACTATGGTATGCCATGATCACTGTGCTAATACTTTGATTCTGCCATGGTTTTACTGTGGTAGTGTAACTATGGTTAGTGTATCCATTATATATGTTATGGTCACTATGCTAATACTTTGATTCTGACATGGTAACTATATTCAAACTGTTGTACTGCCATAATCCCCTTTAACCAACCTTAACCAATCTAAATGTAATATATAACCATGGTAAACAATGACACCACAGTAGGATACTCAAGGTTTAGTAATAGTAGTAGAGATACCATAGTCACTATGCCATTCCACCAAATAACAAGAGATGCCAGAGATACGTTTTTCTTTCAGACAAAACAATATACTACGGTAAAATCATGGCTAATACTTGGAAGAGTCATTGGGCTGGGAAAAGCAATACTAACCACCAATATCATAATTCTGGGTGCAGTGGTGGGCTGGAGGTTCGGGTAACTAGCCTTGTGACCGGGCGTCGCTGGTTCAATTCCCTGAACCGACAGTAATTACTGAAGTGCCCTTGAGCAAGGCACCTAACCCTGGGCGCCTGCTCTCCGGGTACTCTCCGGGTGCTCTCCAGGTGCTATGTGGAGGTTTCACTTCACAGATGGATTAAATGCGGAAGACAAATTGGCTCGACACACCTTCTACTCAGAGAATGATTGGCCTCACCTAAATTGAATTCCAGCCTACCACCACCTTTGCCAAACCCCCTCCGCTAGCGGTACTGCATTTCCCTCACCAGTGCATCACATAAGGAAGATGTACTCTGATTTCACGTTTACTTTCAGACACTTTCGTGAAGCAGGCCTGTAGGTTTCTGGTAAAAGCGATATCTGAGTGCAGTTACTACAGCCTGAAGTGTATGTGTTAGAGAGAGAGCGAGTGAGAGAGAGAGAGAGAGAGAGAGAGAGAGAGAGAGAGAGAGAGAGNTATTTTCTATTTTTGTTTCCTCTGTTATGTTATTCATTTAGGTGTGTTAATTGCTTTGGCAGTAATAGAGCTCAGAGAGAGAGAGAGAGAGAGAGAGAGAGAGAGAGAGAGAGAGAGAGAGAGAGAGAGAGAGAGAGAGAGAGCTCGTTTAAACCCCATCATCATCACCGCATGAAAATGTGACACACTTAATCAAGGGAATTCGTATGGAATTGAAAACCCACATCAGACTCATTCAATTACCTGTCAGGCATTTCCCACACTGCTCGTGCAGTTCCTGACAGGCACGTCAGCCGTTCTCCCAATCGCCCGCACCTAACTCTCACAAATGGCCTATTATATGCTACCAAATGCTGTGAGACAGTGTCATATTTCACTGACGGAGGAAAGAGAAGCATGAAAAGGCGTCAGGTATGGCTCCTGAGAGACAAGCTGGCGGAAAACAAGCTGCAGAGTGTTCCACAGCCGGGATGTAACCTCAGCAAGGCCAGGCGCAGCCCACAACTGGGCAATTAATTATGTTCATGTTTTCGAACCCCCGGATGTGGTGGATCAGCTGAGACCTGCTTGGCGTCTGAAGTCTGCTTCGTAAGTTTTAGCGTCAGAGCTACAAGGCTAATGCTGATCCTGTAGGAAGTTTCCCAGATCCGAGTGGGGAAAAATGCCATTTGAACGTCCCTCCAACTTCAACACGAGAGACCTGGATACTCTGCGGTGTTTGACCTTATTAATGCTAATACTGGGGTGTTATTAGAACCATATAGCAGCACATAATCTAATCACTGTCTTGTCTCGGTCCGGACTTGGACTCAGAGTGTCCTAGTCTTGACTCGATCTGTCCTGGTCTAGATCTTGACTCAGTCTCAGCCGCTCCTGGTCTCACTCTTGACTCTAGATCTTGACTTATACTTGACTACTAAAAGTCTTGGTTTTGACTCAGAATCTGTGTGTCCTGGTCTAGATCTAGACTCAGACTCGGCTACCAAAAGTATTGGACTCGCCTCAGACTCAGTGTGTCCTGGTCTAGATCTTAATTTAGACTGGACTAAAAGTCTTGGCCTCTAATTAGACTTAATGTGTCCTGGTGCAGATCCTGACTCGATCTCGGTCTCAGTTTTGACTCAGACTTGATGTGTCCAGGTCTAGATCTAAAAGTCTTGGTCTTGATTCATACTTAATGTGTCCTGGTCTAGATTTTGACTACTAAAATTCGGGTTCTGACCCAGACTCGACTACCAAAACACCTTGGTCTTGCCTCCGAGTCAGTGTGTCCTAGTCTAGATCTTGACTTGGATTCGACTATTAAAAGTCTTGGTCTCGACCCGGTCTTGTTGTGTCCTGGTCTAGATCTGGACTCAACTGCTACATGTCTTGGTTTTGATTCAAACTCAATGTGTCCTGATCTAGATCTAGATCCAGGCTCGACAACCAAGTCTTGTTCTCGATTCTCAGTTTGTCCTGGTTTAGATCTTGACTCTGTTTTGGCCACTCCTGGTCTTGGTCTTGAGTTTGACTTGATGAATCCTAGTCTTGATCCTGATTCGGACTGGGATCTAGTGGTCTTAAGTTCAGTGTTGTCATCATAGGGAGCAGAGCGCCTCCTACTGGGCAGTTTGAGACTTAATTAACGTTACCTAAATACCAATAGCAGAACCGTTTGTCCAGGAGCTTATCTGTGTTCCTGTCAGGAACCAATGCCGATTTAGTACCGGTTCTCAATATCTATTTCTATTCCCTATCCCCGCCCATCATCGAGAGAAAACAGAGCTGAGGGAACCTCCCTGGTTCCGTGCTTATGTGTCACTATGATTGAGTCTAATTCCTAACACCAAGCAATTCCTACTCGGAAACCAACCTCCAGGAATAAAGGAAAACTGCCCTTGAAACTGTATATGAAGATGGTTTTCAGGAAGTCAGTGTGGACCAAAAGAGTAAGACTGATCCAGAAACAGCGGTTGGTGTACGTTACCTGAGGACAAGAAGGAAAAAATCTAAAATAAAATTAAAAAAAAGGAAAAAGTCAGACGGTATTACTGGAGGAGATTTAGCCGGGCACTTTCCCAACACTTTGCACATCAAAGGCACGGCTCAGCTTTTGTTAAACCACCGAAACTTGAATGATATGAAAATTATAGTCAGGCGGTGCACTTTTTCATTTCCTTTGTCGGAATTTTATGCGTTTTTTTTAAAGGAGAAATAAAAAGAGGCCGAGGAGTTTCACCCGAGCCTCGAGGAAATCAATGGCGGAATCTTCCAAATGGCTGGTATTCATTCTGACAGAAGCCGGGAGTCAGAACGTCTTCATGGAGTGTTTAATGGCCCGATCTCGGGGTCTTCTTGAAGCCGAGAATTCCCACAATGCACCACTCCGATCCTGTAGCCGCGGGAGTGCCGGTAACTGCTCCTTCGCTGTCGGGGGGGGGGGGAAAGAAAAAGCCTTTCTGCCGAGGCGATTCACGAAATACAAAGGAATTCGTGCGGCACTGGAGTAATATACTTCTCTCTCTATCTCGCTGTCCGTCTCTCTGACGGGCGTTACAGGTGTGCAGTCAGAGGTTATTGAGCAGCGCTGCTATGAGGGAGGAACGGAAAAGACAGGCAGATGTTTCTCTTTGTTTGGTCTTTCTTTTCTTCTTTTCTCCTCCCTACCGGGGAGAGTTTTAGGTCGACTGTATTGTAGAGCCAAGCTGTGCCGAGCGGAATCAATGCAGGCTTCATGCAGAGGTCGGAATACAGGTCCATATATTCACAATAGAGAAAAAGAGAGAGAGAGAAAGAGAGAGAGAGAGAGAGAGAGAGAGAGAGAAAGAGAGAGAGAGAGAAAGAGAGAAAACTGAACACAATAAACAAGGTAAACAATATTTGTAAGCTGAGAAGGATGCAAATGACCAAGACGAGCACCCAGAGCAGTCTTGCACTGTAGCTCTTGCCCCTTTAAACACTGACTGTATCGGCCATTGGCCACTTTAACAGAAACACCAGCCTTGTACGTCCACTCACTGGCCACTTTATTGGAAACACCAGCCTTGTACGTCCACTCACTGACCACTTTATTGGAAACACCAGCCTTGTACCTCCACTTACTGGCCTCTTTATTGGAAACACCAGCCTTGTACTTCCACTCACTGGCCAATTTATTGGAAACACCAGCCTTGTACTTCCACTCACTGGCCACTTTATTGGAAACACCAGCCTTGGACTTAAAGTGACTGGCCACTTTATTAGAGACACCTACCTTGTTCTTATACTAACTGGCCACTTTATTGGAAACACCTACCTTGTTCTTATACTAACTGGCCACTTTATTGGAAACACCTACCTTGAGCTTCCACTAACTGGCCACTTTATTGGAAACACCTACCTTGTTCTTCTACTAACTGGCCACTTTATTAGAAACACCTACCTTGGACTTGCAGTCACTGGCCACTTTATTAGAACTACCTACTTTGTGCTTCCACTAACTGGCCACTTTATTGGAAACACCTACCTTGATCTTCTACTAACTGGCCACTTTATTAGAAATACCTACCTTGTATTTCCACTCACTGGCCACTTTATTAGAAACACCTACCTTGGACTTGCAGTCACTGGCCACTTTATTAGAACTACCTACTTTGTGCTTCCACTAACTGGCCACTTTACTGGAAACACCTACCTTGTGCTTGCACTGACCAGCCACTTTATTAGAAACACCTACCTTGTATTTCCACTAACTGGCCACTTTATTAGAAACACCTACTTTGTTCTTCTACTAACTGGCCACTTTATTGGAAACACCTACCTTGATTACTGATGAAGGGCTAGAGGACGATTAACCCAAACTGCACATCAACAGAACAGCAACAGCCTCTAACTGAACACCAGCAGCAGAGGGGTTTCCAATAAAGTGGCCAGTTAGTGCCTGTTTCGATGAAGTTCTCAGTGGAATGTTCAGCACAGAAATTCCTCCACACGTTCCCAGTTGTCGCGGTTTTGGCACCATGCTAAATTGCATGTGGCATGTAAGTAGCTCAGAACAGCCTTGATGCAGTCATTAGCATTAACTCTCGGTTTGTTCCGAGTACGATTTGGACCCCGGAGCTAAAAATGCTGAGAATAATATTCCGGCTAAAAGAGCAATTTGTGTAATTGCATTGTTCCAGCTTCATTTAGAAAAACAGCAGCATCGTCTGTTTTAGATCATTTACTACAGTAGCACATTCCGGTCTCCGTTTCGAGCCGCGGACCTTGAAGTCTTTTTCACCGCGGTTCAATTATGCAAAACAGATCAAGCGTTCAGGCATGGCTAATCCTGTTTAAAGACTTTCCCCTATCTCTATCCACTCCGTTCTCCAGCTCCTCACTATAAATCATTTATTTACTTAGAGGTAACGGCGGCTCGGCTGCTGCACCGCGTTCAGGGTAGCGTCCATCTGAACTGGTCTAATTAAATAATTAATCAAATAAGCAATAAACGATGAGTGACCTAACGTTAACATTAGCTCAAGTTCCGATCGCACTTTTGTCACTGATATGTAAATAATAGGGAATTAAAAACCAATGGTGTTGTCAAGGAACCGACCGTGGGTAGGTTTGACATAGTGAGACGTGCCAATGATTCAAGTTTCCTGCTCAGCTGCACATGTGACGTAAGCAAGGACGGGCCTTATCTCTGTACCTGACTGACCCAACAGCCACGATTACAGACATCCAGTGAGCAGTGATGTCCTCCATGAGTCATCCTGTTAGTGCAGTGCCATTGGCAGACGGCTGCACCACGCAGGACTACATGCACACAGACCGTTACCACGACTGTCCTTAACACCACGTCACCGTCACCAAAGACTGCAATGGTGTCATGCCAGACTGTCATGGAGTGACTCAGAATGGCAGCGGCTCATCTTCAGTGACGAGTCCCGCTTTTGTCTTGGTTGGAGACGACCAACGAATCCGTGTGTGGAGACACTGTGGTCAGCACCAAGATGAACGGTTTGATGTCACTTCTCACACGTTCAGAAGACCTGGTGTCCCTCCACCTCCACCCCTACCGCACCATCTGCAGGAACTGTGTGAGGATGTTCAAGCTGCATGGGATGGATTATCACAGGACACCATTAGGAACCTCAACATCTGAGATCTGGAGGACATCTGAGACCATTATTACCCTCCCCAGGAGTGGTCAACCAACAAAGGTCACTCCAAGAGCAAGGTGTGCATTAGTCTGTGAGGTCACAAAGGAACCCAGGGTAACTTCTAAGTAACTAAAGGCCTCTCTCACAGTGGCTAATGTTCATGTTCATGAGTCCACCATCAGGAGAACACCGAACGACATGGTGTGTGTGGCAGGGTTGCATGGAGAACCTCACAGCTCTCCAGAAAGGACATCGCTGCCCGTCTGCAACTAGCTAAAGATGGACATGGACAAGCTAGAAGACTATTGGAACAATGTTCTGTGGTCAGATGAGACCAGAATAGATCTTTCTGAAGCATTATGTCAGCAGAAGAACCTTTACCCCGTCTGTGAAACATGGTGGTGGTAGTATCATGGTTTGGGCCTGTTTTGCTGCCAGGACGGCTCGCCATCATTGAATTCTCAATGACACCAGCAAATTCTAAAGGAAAATATCAGCACCAGCATCAACATCTGTCCGCGAGCTCAAGAGAACGAGGGTCATGCAGCAAGACAACGACCCTAAGCACACAAGTAGTTCTAACAAAGAACAGTTAAAGAGGAATGAAGATAATGTTCTAGGATGGCCAAGTCGGAGCGCTGACCTTAATCCAATAGGAATGTTGGGATGGGACTTGAAGTGAGCAGTTCATATGGGAGAAAACCCACCAACCTAACAGAGTCGGAGCTGTTTAGTACGGATCACTTCATACCAGAACCACTTGAGTTTGCTTATACCTCAACCATTTCAACTACGGAGAACCTTTCAAATGTCCATAGGCAGGTGTAGGTGAGGTGTTGTGCTTCCACTAAATGGCCACTTTATCAGAAACACCTTCCTTGTGCCTCCACTAACTGGCCACTTTAATAGAAACACCTACTTTTTACTTTCACTAACTGGCCGCTTTATTAGAAACACCAACCCTGCACTTCCGCTCACTGGCCACTTTATTAGAAACATCTACCTTGTACTTCCACTCACTGGCCAATTTATTAGAAACATCTACCTTGTGCCTCCACTAACTGGCCACTTTATTAGAAACACACACCTTGTGCCTCCACTAACTGGCCACTTTATTAGAAACACCTACACCTTGTGCCTCCACTAACTGGCCACTTTATTAGAAACACACACCTTGTACTTCCACTAACTGGCCACTTTATTAGAAACACCCACCTTGTGCTTCCACTAACTGGCCACTTTATTAGAAACACCCTCTTTGTACTTCCACTAACTGGCCACTTTATTAGAAACACCCACCCTGTGCTTCCACTCACTGGACAGTTTATTAGAAACACCCACCTTGTGCTTCCACTAACTGAACACTTTATTAGAAACACACATCTTGTACTTCCACCAACTGGCCACTTTATTAGAAACACTCACCTTGTACTTCCACCAACTGGCCACTTTATTAGAAACACCAACCCTGCACTTCCACTCACTGGACAGTTTATTAGAAACACCCACCTTGTGCCTCCACTAACTGGCCACTTTATTAGAAACACCCACCTTGTGCCTCCACTAACTGGCCACTTTATTAGAAACACCAACCCTGCACCTCCACTCACTGGACAGTTTATTAGAAACACCAACCCTGCACCTCCACTCACTGGACAGTTTATTAGAAACACTGACCTTCTGCAGGAGACCAACCCTGGTCCTAAAAAGTCTAGCTCCAACCACAACGTGCCCCACCGGCTCCAGCTAAGTAACATCTTCAGACATTCCTGATTGTTGATGACTACTAATGGGCGGAGCCAGACAAGATGTTTCCTCATGTTTTGGTGTTTATGGCCCAAATGGAAGACCTATCTGGTCGCTTCCATATGGACTGGGAAGTGAGATATGCATTTCGGAAAAAAAGTAGGATAAGCTAGGTTTTCCATGCTACAGGCACTTGTATCTCAGACACGCTCCCTCGTCTAAATCTCTCAGCGGTGTTATTTATGCAACGGCAGAGTGCATGATGGGTACTATCGAAGGGTTCTAAGGCAGGTGAGGGATATAATAGCGCCAGAGAAAGCTCAGGGTCACTCATGAAGCATCACTCGCCCATGCATACCCTCACCTCCTCCGTGCCCTTCAGCAGATCTTCTCGCCGGTCGAGAACCACTTCAGCATGCAAGTGGATTAGCGCTGTGCTAACACGGTGCGAAGAGAGAGAGAGAGACCTACAGGTACAGGCTGATAGCATAACCCGAAACGGAGAGGCTTTCGCTTGAATAAAGATGCCCCGCCAATTAATCTAAATGCAAATGCAGGAGACGCGCCTCCATTTACCTGCGCCGAGGAGGTCAGCTTTCTTCAGATAATCAAATTAGATCGGCCAACATGGTGACTTTGAACCCGCTAACACACTTCTATAGACACTGGGCCCCACGGGGACCAACAAAGTGAACGATGGCGAGGGGTAAAAATGCATGAAGAAGAGTCGCTCGCAACGGCGGGGTCAGGGATGATGTGGCTTTACACCCATTAGCAAGCCAAAGCCAGCTCAGTGCCGCCATCGCTTCCCCCACTTTTCCCCAAATGTACCCCATCAGCCGAGACACGTTGGGTGTCTGGGGTTTGCTTCTTCAGTGTTTTCACTGGCGCTACAAGGCTAATATAGCTAATAGGTACAGGAAGCCTAAATGCTAGCAATTAGCATTGTGCAAACCGCACGCCCAAATCATCACACATTTGCCCCAAACTGTGTGGAGCTGTTCAGTAACCTCAAACAGACTTGCTTGTTTGGTTTCTGGCTCGGTATGATTCACTGGTGAACCGCTGCTCTGACGTTCATGTGTCAGTTTTCATTCGTGGTCACCATATACTTACAGATTAGCATAAAGCACACGGGATCTATCGGTGTGACCAATGTAGAGTCATGGCTCCATATCATGCATTGGGGAACTATTAAATCTTGGGCTTCAGGACATAAACGTAATAACAACGGGTCTACAAAAATGCTAATTCCTGCTAGCGCTCTTATGGGCCTTCTAATAGTATACTATCGCCAAAGTCCATATCAATATGTCCTACCTAACAAGCCATGTGTTCTGAAATACAACAGGTCCTGGGGGAGGGGGGTCCCTAATGAACCTCTTGGACCCCCCTGAATGTCTTGAAAACAGGACTTCCAAAAGACAACAAAACCTACAAGTCAGTAAAGCACAATGTCGCCTCTCCAACAAGCCCTGGATCACACTGCTAACCTTCAGGGAACCGGTGATACGGAATCTTGCTCATTTGTAATTATCTAAGGCTTTGGGAAGCCAGATGCTCAGTAACAATATTCAATATCAGATTTTTGGGCTGTAGATCCTTGGAAGAATATTGGAAAGAAAACAAACCCCACAAATCAGTAAAGCGCGGTATCTCCTTTCCAACTAGCCCTGGATCAAATTGCTAACTTTCAGGTAACTGGAGATACGGAATATTGCAAATTTGATGTTCAGGAACAATATTCAATATCCAATCTTTGTGCTGTAGATCCTTGGATGAATGTTGGAATTAAACCAAACTCCAAAAGTCAGTAAAAGGTGATGCCTTTATTCCAGTAAGCCCTGGATCGAATTGCTAACCTTCAGGAAACCAAGATACGGAATCTTGCAACTTGGTATTCAACGAAGGCTTTGGGAAACCAGATACAACAACGTTCAATATCTGATCTTTGTGCTGTGGATCTGTGGAGAAACGTTGGAATTAACCCACAACTCCACAAGCCAGTAAAGTGCCCTGGATCAAACTGCTAACCTTCAGGGAACCGGAGATATGGGCCCTCTAGTCACCAGGTACCTTGCCTGTTGTCCTCTCTGAAGCATCCATGTCATTAGTGACATAATCACTAACATCAAACATACATCAAACTTACAGCACCATCACTGACCAGTAAAGTCGACTCCTCTGTGCAACCCCTGCTGCCAAGCTGATGCTATGTTGTGCCACCTGCTGTCTTGGGGACACCCTCCATTTAAAGCCTCTCTCAGGTCTTTTAGAAGCCGAATCAGAACTGTAGGAGGAACTGTTTGAGGGCCAAATGAGGCCCCAGCTTAGCTGCTTTAGTCAACACCAGAAGGAGTTCCTTGTGCAACTGCTGTATTTGTTATTTTGTAGTGTGGCTGATTGACGTTGTGTCTGGTACTCGTTGTCTCGGGTAACCCCTCCACCCTAAAGCCCATTTAAAGTTTCAGTTTCTCAAGTTACACAGTTTTCCCTGCTGCTGTTCGAGGACTGGGTTGAGCCTCCAACTTGATAGGAGCAGCGTCAAAACTGGTCCCAGTTGACAGCTTCACTCAACACCATCACAGCTCCCCCACTGCTTTTGGACGCAAGCAAATCAAGCAGACTTGTCAGAGGATGCACACGCAGCGTTCATCTGGAGATTCAAGCCTGCTGCAAACTGTGTGATAACAGTCGTCTTGTGAGTGTACTGCGTTGTCGCACCACAGGAGAAGATGCCAGTAACATCTTGGCCAATTCTGGTGCAAACGCGCGATAGCATTCATGTCCACGTGAGCTGCATGCCAGATTGTTCGATAGGGATTCTCTGGGAATCAGCTTTCGATGCAGGAAAATGGCCACGGTCTGCTTATTCTGAAGGTAATGCTAATGCTAGTGTGTTAGCCAGCTATGCTATAGACCACTGAAGCCGTTTCGTCGCTCTGCAGGTCAGCTCCATGGTCTTGTTAGGCCTATAAGGAATTTCTCTTTGGGAAGAATGAAGGGCATTTCCAGCATCCTGAGGTCATCAAATCCCATGATGTTCCAAAGCTGATATCTTTAGCCCTATATATCACTGGATCTTCTGAATTCTGAGCTTGTTAAAGAGTCGATATATGAAGGTTGCTACGTGTATGCTAAATTGACGTCTCTAGACTGGCAGCCTTCTTAAACAAACCAGGCAAACCATGGCACTTGTGTGGTAAGCCTACAAGTTGACCTGAGGACAGTTTATCGTACCCATCAAGTGGTGCTACCGAGCCTGTGCTTATCATAGCACAGCATAGTTTTCTATTGTTCTTCTAATCTTAATTCAGTTCAGACTACTTCACCCCATCAAAACATCCAAATTATTCTTTCAATGCTGGGAAAAAAATTCCCAGCTACTTGTTTGAATATTCTAGTTCCACCTTAAATGATGCTGTGGTTATGTTCTGGCACCAAAGGCAATATATTAACTGCTGCAAATTTAAGGTAGAATGGAAAAATCTGAACAAGAACCCAGCAAATAAGGAGCTGAGGTGGTTTTAATGCTGGTGGTCATTTTTTAAGCTATTAAAATATCCCACCTAGAGGTTTGATGTACAGAGCAACCTGTAAATATGCCCTATGGTAGGACACGTCCACATTCCGAGTCTTTAAATTCCAGGGCCGTGTGGCCCAACCTCATCCTCTTGTCTCTTAATCATCATTATTATTAATATCCTCTTTAATGGACTATTGATGGAAGTTGCCTTTAATGGAAAGAGAGTCAACTCTGGAGAAGACGGTGGGAATGTTGGACAGCTTTTACCCACTCAGATCAATTATTAACAACAGAGGCTCCAGCACTCAAGAAATATCAAACAGACTGGCGCTCGGCAGAACAAGGACGAAGAAGCTTGAAAAGATGCCCAGATGGAACAATTGGTCTCTATGAATAAATGTTAGGACTGTCCAGGCCGTGGTCTTCTTCTACCTCTTTCCCACCATCACAGTGCCAGAGCCGGTGCTGATTCCCAGGGTCTACCGTTCAGAACGGGCCCCCTTGGTTTGAGAGCTGAGGGATTACGTATCTGGGTATGGGCAGTCCTTAGTCCGGAAGCAGAAGTCGGAGGACAATGCATAAAAGCAACATGGCAGAACATGTTCCTTCTACAGCAGACCACTGATGGGGTCATTCTGCTGCTGCTGCTGCTTTCATTTTCATTCGTTCTGTTTTTGTGAAAAATGTTGGAAATTGGAAGCATATTTATTTATCACTGCCAATTATCGGTTAAGGCTGCTACGGCTAACTAGGCTAACTGCTTTTTAGCTAATGCTAAAGCTCCAGCCTTGAGGTTCCTGGGAACTTTGTAAGTAAAGGGGAATGGTATTTTCTTTTGGGTTAAAAAATTTGTTCTTATCTACACTCATCTTGAAACGATTAGCTGCACCCAGAAGGAGGTGTGGGATTACAGTGCTGTGGGGAAGGAAGATAAAGGTCACCAGGATCAATAAATGATGATACATTTAGACTGATATGATCAATATTTATTGAGCTACACATACAGAAGTCTGTCTCTCAGTATGGCGTCGGGCCGCCGTGTTTGCTAACCCAACACGCCAGACGTCTCGGCATGGAGCTGTAGAGGTTCCTAATGGTGTCCTGTGATAATCCATCCCATGCAGCTTGAATATCCTCACACAGTTCCTGCAGATGGTGCGGTAGGGGTGGAGGTGGAGTGACACCAGGCTTTGGGACGTGTGAAGCATGACAACAAACCGTACATCTTGGTGCTGACCACAGTGCCTCCACACACGGATTCGTCGGTCATCTCCACCAAGACAAAAGCGGGACTCGTCACTGAAGATGACCCGCTGCCATTCTGAGTCACTCCATGACAGTCTGGTACGACACCATTGCAGTCTTTGGTGACGGTGACGTGGTGTTAAGGACAGTCGTCATAACGGTCTGTGTGCATGTAGTCCTGCATCAGGTACTGGCACTAACAGGATGACTCACAGAGGGCAATCCGCAGTTGGGTCACTGTTGGAGAATCCGTTGGTTCTCTCTCTCTGTGGTTTGTGTAGGTCTCCCAGATCCTTCATCTCGCTGATGTGTGCCTTCTTCTATCCACTGCAGCCAACAGTGTGCGATGGTAGTATCCACATGACCAATACAGCATGCAATACCTCCATAAGACCATCCTGCTTCCTGTAGCCCTATGATGCGACCCCTCTCCAACTCCTCCAGCTGCTTGAATTGTTTTCGACCTCTTCTGAGGCAGACTTCACCGGCAAAGTATGTACAACAGCACGAGTCAGAAGGGAAAGCACACACGCAACAGAACGACCTTATACAGTCAGTCAGGTACAGCGATAAGGTCCTGCCTTGCTTACGTCACATGCGCAGCCGTGTCACATGGCATGTCTCATGATGTCAGACCTACCCACCAAGTTTCATTCCTGCCAGTTGATTCCTTCTGGGTGCAGCTATTTTTTGATGAGGAGCATAAAACATTAATGGAACTGTTGTTTTCCATTTTCAGATAACTGAGGCAAGCCCGTCTTAGCGATACCCTTTGCCGGGACGTCCTTAAAACCTAAGAAGCTTTGTCAGGAGACGTCCGAGAAGCTTTAAAGCACAGCTTTTCCAATGTGGTTTGAGTTAGCGTCCACACGAACGGTCCTCGCGGCTCTCTATAATTCACTACAGCGCCTCATTTATTGATACTCACAGCAAGGGACATCCCGTGGTCCGCTTTGATATTTACGCGTGCGGTTTTCCTGAGTGAGGAAAGGGCCGAGCCCCTCGTTCTTAGTCAGCGCAGCCACATAAAAGATGTAAAACGCTAATATAAAACTTTTACGACGCTTTCTTAATGAAGTGACCCCGAAGATCAAGCTTTGTCATATCAATTCCCAATCACAGACGGCTCGGCTCGTTCTCCGTTCTGGCCTTTCTGGGAAAAAGACACATCTGTGCCGACAGGGCCCAGACAGACTGGACAGAGGAAAAACACCCATGCAAGTCTCTCTTTCTCTTGCACACTCTTTCATCTTTTCCCATTCCTGCGCTCCTCGGACAAAAATAAATTCCAGTCTAAGTGTCTTACAGTTCGACAGGGTGCATAATGAAATTCCTGGGCAGGATGGTCCACATGAGCAGACACAATGATCACATCCTCCAGTGGTGTATCCGTGCTTCCTGCTCGGCATGTAAAGAAGACTAGAGAGATTGAAGATATTCGTGCCATTATCATGGGCATAAAGGGTAAAACTGATTTCCCCAACAGTACAAAGGTCACACCAGACAAAGGATTAGCCATCAGGAATACCTGTGGGGTGTGTGTGCCGGGATCCATAGATTGAGAAGAGGTGTTACAGTGCAGGGAATGTCTGGTTCCACATGTGGAAAATGGAGTGACTGCATTTGGGCGTGCCAAAGGCCATAGTGTGAAAGACGTAGCTGAATCGGCAGGTGTGTGGAAGCGTATGTGGAAGGTGTATAGCCACTGGCTAAAATCCCAGTCTACTGGAAACTCTCCTCGAAATTGTGCCAGGGAAGGCGCCCACCAAATCTGGCCCAATTCTTTGATTTAAGAGTGTCTGAACATCCAGAAACTTGTCCAGTACATGCCAAATACAATCACAAAACTGTTCCCACAAAGTTGGGAGCATGGAATTGTCCAGAGTCTCTTGGTCTGCTGAAGCATTAAGAGTTCATTTCACTGGAACTAAGGGTCAGAGCCCAACTCCTGAACAACACCCCCACACCACAATCCCCCCTCCACCAAACTTTACACTCGGCACAATGCAGTCAGACCAGGACCGTTCTCCTGTCAGCCGCCAAACCCAGACTCGTCCATGAAGCGTGATTGGTCACTCCAGAGAACACGTCTCCACTGCTCTAGAGTCCAGTGGCGGCGCTTTACTCCACTGCATGCCACGCTCTGCACTGCTCTTGGTGATGTAAGGCTTGGATGCAGCTGCTCGGCCATGGAGACCTATTCCATGAAGCTCTCTACACACGGTTCCTGAGCTGATCTGAAGCCCACATGAAGTTTGGAGGTCTGTAGTGATTGGCTCTGCAGAAAGTTGGTGACCTCTGTGCACTATGTGCCTCAGCATCCGCTGACCCCGCTCGTGGTCTACCAGTTTGTGGCTGAGTTGCTGTCGTTCCCAATCACTTCCACTTTGTTATAATCCCACTGACAGTCGACTGTGGAATATTTAGTAGGGAGGAAATTTCACGACTGGACCTGCACAGGTGGCATCCTATCACAGTACCACGCTGGAATTCACTGAGCTCCTGAGAGCGACCCATTCTCTCACTAATGTCTGTAGGAGCAGTCTGCATGCCTAGATGCTTGGTTTTATACACCTGTGGCCATGGAAGTGATTGGAACACCTGAATTCAATGATTTGAATGAGGGAGTGAATACTTTTGGCAATATAGTGAATGAAGCCCATGCAACCATTTGTTCAGCATCAAATCCAAATTAGATCTCCCTGAAGTTCTTTAATAGAGTCACAGCTAAAAGGAAACCCTCCGAATCAGTATCTTAATGGGACTGATTCTCAATTCATACTTCATACTTCCATTGTGGTCATACGCTTACTGTGCGGCGCTGCAGTTTGAGCCAAAATGGCAGGTGGTCGTGGCCACAGATGTGCGGAAACCTCCTGACAGATGGTCTGGACTGTGTCCGCTTATGTTTTCACAACTGCAGCATCTGCACATCTCCTCTTTACCGGCACCGTGTGAAGTAAACCCCACACTTTGATCTTTTGTCTATTGAACATGTACAGAAGACTGCAGTGTGGTCTGTTTAACTGCACACTAAGTCACTGCTTCAGTACAAAGCTTCTCAGGGAAAATGACGACTCTGTAATGTACAAGCATCTAAACGTTAGCCCTAGCATGTTTAATCCCCAGCAATGCCGCAGCCATCTGTGCTCTGAAGGCAGCAAAACTGTCCTCGCTCCCCCGACATCACTTAGTGTAGCGCTATATAACATGGACGCCTTTTAGCTGTTCGTAACAGAATTAGCAATTAGTGTTCTCCTCCAAGCATGTTGAGCTGAGACTTTGTTGCAAGTCATTTGAAAAGATCCAGTGGAGGAAGCACATGCTAACCCTGAAATTTGGCCATGGTTGAACTCGGGAGAAAAAAAAACTAAGTACAATTCAATTAAACAATCAGATTTCAGGAATTCAGGTGATCAAATTTCAGGTAGGAAAATTTTTCTTTCCAAAATCCAACATCTAGTTAATCAGAGTTAAATTTTAGGTAGCCAAACAGATTTCAGGAAAGAAAATTCAACCTGCCATTTAGATTTTAAGAAGGGAAAAAAATGAACAATTGAAAATTGAAAAATTGAAAAAAGATGAGAAATTCAACTGAACAATCAGAAAAAAAAATCAACCGGACAATCAGATCTCAGGAGGGAAAATTCAACTGAACAATCAGATTTCAGGAGGAAAATTCAACAGGACAATCAGACAATCAATTTAAATTAAACCATTCGATTTTAGCAGGCAAAAACTCAACTGACCAATTAGGGGGAAAAAATCAACTGGCCAATCAAATTTCAGGAGGGAAAATTAAAAAACTAGTCACATTTCAGAAAGAAAAATGATACTGATTTATGGCTGTATGTGTGACACTGTATTTATGTATGTATTTGTAGCGTTACTGGCCTCTTTATTGGAAACCCACTCCACTCTCAACCTAGCAATGACACTGATTTGTAAAATACACATTTAACAGGCAACTGCACAAATAGTTCAACAACTAAAAATAATAAAGTTGTTCCTTTGTCCTTACTTCCATTATTGAACATGTTTCTAAGGAATCTGGAGGTCTGGAAATATTTTACATACCTGAAGTTCAGTCTTAGAAGTTGGTTGCACTTCTCATGGTCCAAGTAATCCGAATTAGAAATGTATACTCTTCATTCAAAGCAGAGATCCAGTATCAAATACAAATGTATCTACGCATCTTTTCAGACCTCCATAGCATTGAGGTGTCTTCTGACAATGGAAGGATGGACAGTATCACCTGTGGATGTTCTCAGATCTGAAGCTCTAACTACTGTTTACCTGATAGTGACTGTTGCGGTGGTCCACCAGCCCCTTCATGGTCCCATTGTCACCTTTTCCTAGTGTATGGAGGTACAGTGGGTTATTCTGACCCAGAATTGTTGTGCCATACGGCTTTCTGCTGTGTGTTTTCCCTGTCATATCAGACCATTCCGGAAAAAAAACGAGAGGCAAGAGATCCCGGACACAGTCAGTTTGAGGCTAATCTCTTGTAACAAACCTCCTCCACGGTGTCTTGCTCTGTGTATCTGTGCGTGTGCTCGTAGGTGTGCTGCATGCACCATGGCTACCCTGGCTCCGTTTGGATTCTCTGGATGATTGACACTTCCCAGAAGCATCGTGTCATGGGTTAGCCACGCGGGGATGCTATCCAGGCACTAGCTGTAGCACCCGAGGCGGGGAAGAAAAAAAAATAGACACTGACCTGAACACGCTGAGTAAAAAGAAGCAGAAAACAGCCAGAACTCAAAACCACAACAATAAACAGATTATAATAAAGAAAACAAGCTTTATTTCTGCTGCACATTTCACTCAGAAGGTGAAGCTAAAGGTGCTTCACAGCAGGACGGATTAACATTTAGCTTCAGTCTTGAAATGTCTGGAAAGAGATCGCCTTCTGACGGACAGATCCAGTGGAAGTGTGCCCATATCATCATATCACGAAGGTCAATGGAGCCTAATGCCGCTGTTTACCCAAAGGTTGCTGGTGTGAGAAGCTGATATACCGATTAGTTCCAGTTCGCGTTTTGGCCATTCCTAGCAGCTTTGAAGATTTGAAGCCAATCGATCACTAGCTTAGCCAAAGGAAGGTATCAGGTCGCTCTGATATAGACAATGGACCCCGCCATTTAAGACCAGGCTGTGCTAATCCCGATCAGCCGCAAGACTTAGCTGTGATAACAACCAACAGTTGCATTACAGGCCCAAACAGATGGGAAATTGTGGTTCCATCAGCTCCTAAATGGTTGCCGAAAGATATGATGGCTTCACTGCAGCTTCCGTAGTTTGTAGTCTACTACTAGAGTCATAGTGACTTGCAATGCTGTAGCCCTTTAGCTGGTCTGAGTTTGCTGCAAAGTGTGTTTAGCGGTGGCTAACAGTTTGCATTATAGCAAATATCCGCTTGCACGAATGACGAGTGTAAGATATACCTTTTCCACCAACATGGAACGGTTCCATTCCGAGTTAGCACACCTGGTATAAATAAATAGGTTCGGAGTCCAAAGTTTGTTCCCAGCTGGAACCAAAGAATAGTAGGCTCTATAGTACGTCATGCCGACATCTGTGGGCGTGTCAGTTGTTGAGGAAAGAGAAGGCAACGTCGTCTTATCACCGGTAGTTGATTCGTGCTGCCTTCTGGATATAGTAGGTAGCTTAATAGCAGCGCCGCCATCTTGGTACTACTGTTTACTACCACTGTGCAGCATCCTCTGTTGGCGGCGTATCCTTTCACGTTCCTTGGTTCCAATAAAACCTGGTGCAAAAGCAAGCTGGTTCCCTGAAGAGCAGCAAGGTTCTCAGAGCCAGCTATTTTAGGCAGAAAAGGGCTTTTTGAGCATTTGTAGGTCCTATTTATAGTCATTACCACAAGCAAAGAACAGTTGAAGGAACCATGCATACTTTATAAAGGAAACAGAAGAGGGTTCTACTACTGCTAGAACACACAAGTCCCCTTTTTTGGTACCATTTCGAACCATTTTTGCTGTGGGAATGATGGATGGCACCCTGCCAAGACCGAATGGCAGGACCATGAACTGAAAATAACCCTAGTATTGTCCCAGCATCGGAAAAGCTGCTGAAGCTCCTGCTGAGTTTCTCTGTTGAAGGACCTAACAAATGACGGGACGTTCCGAACCTGACATCAGCAGGACAGGATGCACCTGTGTTTAACGAAGTAGTGCCGTGTTTCACTCTGATACGATTGGCTTACGACTGAAACAGCTTCCTCTGGTTGGTTAGTTATGATTCAAGCTCTCTCCGATTGGTCAGTGAGCATGATGGCCTCCTGGTGGTCTGGTCCATCTGTACAGTTCTGGAGCAGAACCAAGACACCCCTTTGAGTGTTACCAAGGAGACCTGCCTCACACCCTCACACACACATGCCCTCGCACAAGCCTCCTACATGGCGGCGCATCTGTTCCTATTCTCTACGGACATCACAAGCACAAGCGCACACCACCCAATGCTTGCTGCTGCGTAAAATCTGCCACATTTCTTCCCGTAAAAATTCCCAGGACCATTTATCCGTCACCGTGGCACCACATGCTTGACCGTCTGTATTGTAACAGTGCGTGTGAAGATTAGCATCATTGAGAGCAGTGAGCAGCTTGACATCATAAAATCCCCCCACCAGTTTTGGCAGTTTTTGCATCCCCCCCTTCCCACCACCATCGCTAAGAAGACACATGGAAATAAGCTAAATATAACCACATATACCAGCCACGGAGTCACATGTTCATGCTGCTGTGCTTGTTTACATGATATTAGCATTGCCATGACATCCGAACGGTCTTGTTGACGTGTGATAGTTTGGCAGGAACTCAGAAGTTGGTTTTCCTGCTGCATTCTAATCAATTTGCTGAGACGTATTTGAAGTCCACAGTTTGCTCGTTTGAGATCAGTGTAGCTAACAGGTAATGGAAGCGCACAGCCAATTAGCATTGTGTCAACTGTACGGATAAGCCATCACCAGAGTTCCCCACTCAAATGTCAAATTCCCTGACTTTTCCATGACATCCACTGACTAGAAATCTGAATTCCCATGACCTATAATGAACAGGAAAACAGGCCAAATTTGGGATGAGCAGGCAAAACCCAGCCACAGTAAACCCATCATCATTTCCGAGATTTAACTGCCTAAACATGGAGCACAATCATTATTAAAATGTACATTTTTCTGGAATGTTTGCATTTCCTACAAGACTGCATGTGACTATGTGCTAAAAAGGTTCTTGGGCTTGTGACCGTGGAACCTGTTTGGTATTATATAAAACTATTTTTATAAAGGTTATTCTTAGAATGACTAATGATGATGTACTAGAGGCCAGGATCGAGACCATAAACTAGCAGTCTCAGTTTCATCTCAGTCTTGACCTCATCCCGGTTTGGTCTTATCCTGGTTTTGGGATAAGGTGGACTCGGAAATTGTTGTTGTGGCTAGCTGAGTCGGATGCCTCCATCTGAGTTAGGCTACATGCTTGTTATTGGGGTATTAACAGCCCACTATAGGTGTACAGCCCACAGGTCTAATACTTGAGAACCTAACTAATTAGTCTCATCATGGCTTAACAGGGTATTACTTATTTGCTGAACTGTTCCATAAAATATAATCTAGTCTTGGTCTTGAGTTGGTCTCAGCCACTTCACGTCTTGGTCTCGAATTGGACTTGACTACTAAAAGCCTTGGTCTAGACTTGGACGTGACTACTGAAAGCCTTGGTCTCGACTCGGACGTGACTACTAAAAGCCTTGGTCTCGACTCGGACATGACAACCGAAAGCCTTGGTCTCAACTGGGACGTGACTACTAAAAGCCTTGGTCTCAACTCGGACGTGACTACCGAAAGCCTTGGTCTCGACTGGGACTCGACTACTAAAAGCCTAGGTTTTGACTGGGACTCGACTCCCAAAAGCCTTGGTCTCGACTGGGACTCGACTCCCAAAAGTCTTGGTCTCTACTCGGACTAGACTACTAAAAACCTTGGTCTCGACTGGGACTCGACTACTAAAAGTCTTGGTCTCAACTGGGACTCGACTCCCAAAAGCCTTGGTCTCGACTGGGACTCGACTCCCAAAAGCCTTGGTTTCGACTGGGACTCGACTCCCAAAAGGCTTGGTCTCGACTGGGACTCTATTCCCAAAGGTCTTGGTCTTGACTCGGACTAGACTATTAAAAGCCTTGGTCTCGACTTGGACTAGACTACTAAAAGCCTTGGTCTCGACTGGGACTCGACTCCCAAAGGTCTTGGTCTCGACTCGGACTAGACTACTACTAGCCTTGGTCTCAACTCAGGACCATGAATTGAAAATAGCCATAGGACTGTCCCACTGTCAGAATTTGTACTAGTCACATGAACATGCATCTCAACACCTGTTAAATGTAGTTCAACGTAGCTCACAAGTAATGGAGGCTCATAACCTATTAGCACTGTGTCAGCTGAATGGATAATCACCGCCAGAGTTCCCACACTGACTCAAATGTCAAATTCCCTGACTTTTCCTCGACATTCACGGACTAGAAGGCTGAATTTCCATGACCTACTTAAACCCCACCAGTTTGTTGTTCTCACTGCTTAAACACAGTGCACAGTAATTATGGAAAAATTTGCATCTTCCTGGAATGTTTGCGTTTGTTAGCAGGAACAGGAGACTGCATATCCTGACTGAAGTGATTGTCAGTTGTTGACAAGCAGGAAGGAGATAAATGGGTACGGGAAATGAAAATGAAATGAAATCTGATAAACAGCAACTAAAAAAATAAAAATTAAAAAAACATAGATTCCCAGATATTCCATTACTTGGGCCCAAATCAATCCCTGATGTTCCATGTCTAGAATAATTGTATTTTCATTCTATGATATTCCAGATATTCCATAGATCACCCATGGGAATTCTGCAGCATGCACTTGCTTCAAGCCATGTAAAGTTGCTAAGCAGTCTAAAACAGAATTGACTATGTGGGTTCCCACACTTTATAACACATCTATAAATGATATAAAAGTACATTAGCATAGCTAAAAACGGAGGTAGCATCCATCTTATTTGTACCTTAGGAAAAATGGAACAATTGAAGCCTTTTTTTTCACTCGGAAATACATTACCCTCACTTTCAATATCGATGGACATTTACATTTTAAGGGATCAAAAAAGAAATTAAAATGGATTTTAATCTGGAAAACTAAATTAAAAGAAGACTTTGCATTGAACAAATTCTGAAAACTCAAACTAAATAAATGGCAAAATAATTGTGAGAACAAATAAGACTAAATTAATCAGGGGAAAATAAAACAATAATAAAATCAATGTAATATACTTTATAAAATTGCAACATGATATTATATTGCAGGAAGAAAAGGGCAGAGAGAGAACTGGGCTAATTATGCTGATTTGAATTGCTTGCCATGGGTGTCTGGGCCGTCAGCGGAAAGCGAACTCGCATTCTCTCGACTGTTTAACTCTAAATCGTATTAACTCCTAATAATAATAACAACAACAACAACAACAACAACAACACGGGGGAGAGCATGTGTCCTGAAACAAAGAACTCGGACCGACATGAGCAGAGCTAAACAGCAAGTTGGTTTTATTAAACAATAGGACAGTTGAACCAAGCAGCAAAACACGAAACAACATGCAAAGAGAGAGGCAATAAACAAAGTCAGAGGCAGACAGAGGTCAGAAACCGGGAATAGTAGTCAGCGAGGTGAACGGATCAGAAGGGCTTGATGAGAGACAGAGTATAGGAGACGAAAGAGATGATCAGAGCCAGAGAAACACAGCGAACTAAGCCAGAAGGGGAGAAAACCAAAAGAGGTAGTCAAGGACGAAATAGATCAAAACCAGGAAGGAATCACAAGGAGTAAGAACGCTCCAAAATGCAAAACTGGGTTTTGGCAAAACTTCGCAATGGTGTTGCGACAGAGAGGGATTTATATACTGGACTAAAGTGGGCAAATTAGGGACAGCTGGGGCTAGGTGACCTAGAGCGGATCTGCTTGGACGGCTGGGGACATGTGGGTGTGACGTCATAGAGCAAAGCCCTCTGGGAAGTGGAGTTCGGAGGAGCAAAGGAGCCGGGAATACCCGGAAGCGTGACAGCATGGGGCATGACAGCATTACAGTTGTACACTTTCATACACCTTCATTTGTTGTTGGGTATTTTTCCAATGTTTAATTACAAGTAAACAATTAATCTAATTCCAGACTTCAAAAAAATAATTTGAATAGAATATTTTTATAAATAAATAACTTTATTTGCATCACTCAGTGATTGACATGTAACCAAACTGAGTATATAAAATGCTTCACTGCAGGTGTGCCCAGTGCTGGTCCTGGAGACCTACCACCTGGTAGAGTTTAGCCCTAGCCCTAATCTAACGCACCCTGATTGAGGTGATGAAGCCCTTCAGGAGCATCCTAATATTAGAGCCCGGTGAGTCAGATTTGAACATCACCAGCGTGTTGGAGCTCCAGGACCATCATTGAGTACCCCTGCTTGTAGAGAGCTGTAGAGAGACAACAACATGTTCAACCACCAGTGAACCACCATGTTTCCTCCGAGTTCTTCTATGTAGTACTATTGAAAATCGTAAAATCGTCTTTGGAAACCCAGATTGTCTTACAATGTCCTGCATGTTCTTCTCCACCATAATGGGTTTTTAAAACATGCATTTTAGACAAAACCTTCTGTATAAAACAATATCTAGGGCAGCAGACACTGGTCATGGCTGGGAGCTATTAGCATTAAATGCCAGGTTCCATTCACCACCACCTTGTGATAAAAGTCTGGAGGAAGTAATGGAGGAAGTAATCGGACCTGCCTGTGTAGTAAGAAAGTGGTACTTTTAGTAGAAACATCTAGAAAGAGTTTGAATAGTCTCCACACATTCAACCACATCATGAGGAATACTAGCTGGCCTTTCTACATTGAGATTTAGGTATCAGCTCTGGAAGTTCAGGCGGACTACCAAAAGCCTTGGTCTCGACTCGGACTCGGCTACTAAAAGCCTTGGCCTCGACTACTAAGAGCCTTGGTCTCGACTCAGACTCGACTACTAAAAGCCTTGGCCTCGACTACTAAGAGCCTTGGTCTC
>CM067500.1:1319173-1344649 GCA_034552555.1 Semaprochilodus insignis
CACCATCTGCAGGAACTGTGTGAGGATATTCAAGCTGCATGGGATGGATTATCACAGGACACCTCTACAGGAACCTCTACAACTCCATACCGAGACGTCTGGCATGTGGGGTTAGCGAACACGGCGACCCGACGCCATACTGAGAGACAGACTTCTGTATGTGTAGCTCAATAAATATTGATCATATCAGTCTAAATGTATCATCATTTATTGATCCTGGTAACCTGGCAACCAAGACAAAAGCAGGACTCGTCACTGAAGATGACCCGCTGCCATTCTGAGTCACTCCATGACAGTCTGGCACGACACCGTTGCAGTCTTTGGTGACGGTGACGTGGTGTTAAGGACAGTCGTCGGAACAGTCTGTGTGCATGTAGTCCTGCGTGCTGCACTAACAGGGTGACTCATGGAGGACATCACTGCTCGCTGGATGTCTGCAGTCGTGGCTGTTGGGTCAGTCGGGTACAGAGATGAGGCCCGTCCTTACTGATGACATCATACAGGTGCTGAAGCGTACTTGTGGTCATTCCCTGGCTTTTCACCACCGTATAATTTCTTTGACCTCAGTGTTTAGTGAGTTCCATAAGGCAGTGCTTCTCAGCCCTGGTCCTGAAGGCACCCTGACCTGACTCCCCGCTTTAACACCTCCCCCCGTAACTCTGAAAGGGCTTGTTAATGAGCTGATGAGTTGAATCAGGTGCAGGAGCAGAGTTGAGAAATACCGGTGTAAGCTTTTGTGCTCTGCTATAAGCCACACCGGCCATCTGGATGCACATTTGTTTGGGCTGCTACAGAGCTCTGATTGGTGCGGCAAAGGAAACTGAGCAGGGACCCATTTGGTGCACTGTGCAGTGCTGGACTCCCCGAGTTTCCGTCTCGATGTGAAAGACGCCATTTAATATGCGTGGAGTTTCGAAATTTGATGGCACCCGGTGTGAAAAGGCCTTTAGGATGGAAATGTCCAATTATCGTTTCCTTTTTTCCCCTCTAATATCAGATATTCATCCGTCACTGACTGAATGCCATGCCTAATCACTGTCATGAACGGGGAACACGGTCTGTTAAATGCAGAGAATTCCTCGTTATGCACAGTTCCCAATGGGACGGAAGGCCTGGGTGCAAAAGTGATGAATTGGGTTCTCCGTATACTGGCTATCCGGACGATAAGCCAATTCTTTCCTCGCCCAAATATTTTCTGTTCTTTTCCAGTCATTGATTCAGTTCATAATGGCACAGCGAATTGTATGGAATTGAACACTCGGCTGACAAAAGGCATTCTAATGTGCTACAAAGGGAGGAGCGCTTGGCCGTTGTGTAAAACCCCACAAAGCTGAATTACACACAGACGCAGCACGATCGCCTCCCAGTCGCTCCGCAGATCCGTGCGTGTGCGCGCGCCTGTGTGTGTGTTATCAGCAAGAGGCAGCCGCGACATCACTGCAACTGTGAACTTGCTTTAGGCGTCTGTGTGCTGCGTCGTGGTTGGTGTGAATGTGTTTTGACTTCATTACTGAGCTGCTGCAATCACAGATTCATGTTTATACATACTCTGGCTGTGATCGCAGCAGTCGTGTGCGCTGGTTGCCATGTAAACCAACAGCGTGGCCTTTGGCTGGTATCGGTGAGGATGCATGTTTATGGGCTGAGTGTCGGACACGGCTCGTCAAAAGGGGGTGGATGGAAATTGATTGCATCATGTGTTCGTGCACTTTGTTCATGTTTACATATGACCGTATGTCATGTAGGGGAACCATAGCAGAAAGTCTGTCTGGGATTGGTTAGTGGAGTTGGAAGTGGAGTCGGAAGTGGAGTCGGAAGTCAGTGTGTAGCAGAGGTGTTAACTCCTATAACATGTCCCTCATATGATGACTTGATAAAAATGAACTTGAATGAACTTACCTGCTTTTTACTCAACAATGACTTTGACATGAATGCTATTGACTCTGACTCTGCCTTTGACTTGAAAGCTGTTGACTGTGCCCTTGACTGAAACACCAAAGACTCTGACTCTGACCTTTTACTCAAATGCTGTTGACTTTGCATTTATCTTGGATGTCAGGGACTCCTGACTCTTCCTTTGACTTGAAAGCTGTTGACTCTGCCTTTGGCTTGAACGCCAAGGACTCTGACTCTGCCTTTTTACTCAAATGGTGTTGACTTTGCCTGTAATTTGGATGTCAAGAACTCCTGACTCTGCCTTTGACTTGAACGCCAATGACTCCTGACTCTGCCTTTGACTTGAACGCCAATGACTGACTCTGCCTTTGACTTGAAGGCCTATGACTCTGACTCTGCCTTTGACTTGAAGGCCTATGACTCTGACTCTGCCTTTGACTTGAAGGCCTATGACTCCTGACTCTTCCTTTGACTTGAACGCCAATGACTCCTCACTCTGCCTTTGACTTGAATGCCAATGACTGACTCTGCCTTTGACTTGAACGCCAATGACTGACTCTTCCTTTGACTTGAAAGCTGTTGACTTCCACTTGAACACCACATCTTAGTCTGACTTTGCTTTTGACGTAAACGCCAGTGACTTGAATGCCGTTGACTTTGCCTTTGACTTGAACACCAATGAGTCTTCCTCTGACTTAAACACTGATTACACTGATTTTGACTAAATGCAGATGACTAGGGCTTTAACATGAACACTGATGCTTTGGGCTTTGACATTTGGGCTTTCACTTTCACTGCACCTTATCGTGACCAACAAGGACTTGAATGCCAGTGACTTGACGTTTGGCTTAAACACTGCTGACTTCCTATTTTAACACTGAGTAATGCTTTGATTCACACTTTGATATATGGCAACATCAGCCAATGTCTATAGTTACGTTTTTCTAAATTTGATTTTAGAAGTGAAATAAGAAGCCCAGTTCACGTCTGTAAGTCCGAAACAAGCACAGCATAAACAAGCCCTTGCTCAGAAGTTAGAGTCCACAGCTAAAGAAGCTCATTTCAGACACCAGACATGTTTCGGCCACACCTGGATGAAGAGGAGGGGGAAACCGTCCCGTCAACTAATGCTTCTAATAACGTATAGGGCAGGGCAGCAGGGTAGATGCCCCAAAGTTGAATAATGAGGCTTCATTATTCTGATCCGAGACCTGTGATTGGTTAATGACTAAATTGCCCTTTCTGATTGGTTAGCAATACTTAAAGCTCTTCCTGATTGGATGGCGAATGTGTAGGCCTCCTGGTGTTCCTCTCCATCTGTACGGTTCTGGAGCGGAACCAAGACGTCCCGTGGTGTGTTACCACGGAGACCTGCCTCACACACACTCACCTTCTGCTTGGCAACACATCTGTTGCTCTACCGCTCTCCTCCAGCGGACGGATCACGAAGCCAAGCCAAACACAAGCGCCCTCGGCGCTGCTCTCCATACGTCTTCAGACGGAAAACTCGACCGGCAATAAAGAGAAAATCTCTCCTACATTTACTGATATGATGAATGGATAAGGTGGAGTAGGAATGTAAACAGAGCTACTGGCTTCTGAATAAATCTCTCCAGCTTATCTCCCTCGTTCCCCACAAAGCAATTTACCACGGCGAGCCTACGGAGCGACGTGAGCGAGACACTGCCATTTCTCACCCCTGAAGCGGTGATTGTGTGTTTGCTTGATGGTTAATGAGATGAAAACGAGCAAATAAAACGTGTCCCAGGCCCATACAATGTACGGAAACAGCTCATATCATAAAAACCATGCTTTCATTGCTTTTATGGAATGATACGCAAATGCTGTTACACTTCCAAAGCACTCCATTCAATTCCCATTCCTTATAGTCCGTGTATGGGAACATGAAAACCAACAGAGTTACATACGTATATCCGCTTATTCAGCAGTTTAGCTCCACACGTTTGCATACATATATCCACATACGTATATCACAACACATATCCAATCAGTAGCGGTTTAGCAGCGGTGAGGCAGTTTAAAGCTCCAGGTATCCCAGAGGTGCAGCCCTGTGATTAGAGGTAAGATTACAAACAATGAAAGACGTGAAAAACCTGGAAGGAGAATGTTGCATTGGTTGCTGGGGTTATATATACATATATATATATATGTGTGTGTGTGTGTGTGTGTGTGTGTGTAAGGCTGTCATATATTTGTGACTTGATGATCCAGGACTATCTGGTGCTGGTTTATTCTGGTCACCTAGCATGGTCATCCTGGTTGACTGAGATACCAGCATCTAAAACTTCACATAAGCTGTTTTTGCTAATTGTGTGTGTGTGTGTGTGTGGAACGCTGTTGCCGGTTGTCCTGTTGGTGTTAATAGTGTTGCTGGTTGTCCTGTTGGTGTTAATAGTGGTTCTGGTTATCCTGTTGTTGTTGGTAGCGGTGCTGGTGTTGGTAGTGGTGCTGGTTGTGCTGCTGGTGGTGGTGGTGCTGGTTGTGCTGTTGGTAGCGGTGCTGGTAGTGGTGCTGGTGTTGGTAGCGGTGCTGGTTGTGCTGCTGGTGTTGGTAGCGGTGGTGGTAGCGGTGCTGGTTGTGCTGCTGGTGGTGGTGTTGGTAGCAGTGTTGGTGTTGGTAGCGGTGCTGGTTGTGCTGCTGGTGGTGGTGTTGGTAGCGGTGCTAGTTGTGTGCTGGTGGTGTTGGTAGCGGTGGTGTGGCTGCTGGTGGTACTGGTGGTGGTGCTGGTTGTGCTGTTGGTAGCGGTGCTGGTGGTGTTGGTAGCGGTGCTGGTTGTGGTGCTGGTGGTGTTGGTAGCGGTGCTAGTTGTGGTGCTGGTGGTGTTGGTAGCGGTGGTGTGGCTGCTGGTGGTACTGGTGGTGGTGCTGGTTGTGCTGTTGGTAGCGGTGGTGGTAGCGGTGCTGGTTGTACTGCTGGTGGTGGTGTTGGTAGCAGTGTTGGTGTTGGTAGCGGTGCTGGTTGTGCTGCTGGTGTTGGTAGCGGTGCTGGTTGTGCTGCTGGTGGTGGTGTTGGTAGCGGTGCTAGTTGTGTGCTGGTGGTGTTGGTAGCGGTGGTGTGGCTGCTGGTGGTACTGGTGGTGGTGCTGGTTGTGCTGTTGGTAGCGGTGCTGGTGGTGTTGGTAGCGGTGCTGGTTGTGGTGCTGGTGGTGTTGGTAGCGGTGCTAGTTGTGGTGCTGGTGGTGTTGGTAGCGGTGGTGTGGCTGCTGGTGGTACTGGTGGTGGTGCTGGTTGTGCTGTTGGTAGCGGTGGTGGTAGCGGTGCTGGTTGTACTGCTGGTGGTGGTGTTGGTAGCAGTGTTGGTGTTGGTAGCGGTGCTGGTTGTGCTGCTGGTGTTGGTAGCGGTGCTGGTTGTGCTGCTGGTGGTGGTGTTGGTAGCGGTGCTAGTTGTGTGCTGGTGGTGTTGGTAGCGGTGGTGTGGCTGCTGGTGGTACTGGTGGTGGTGCTGGTTGTGCTGTTGGTAGCGGTGCTGGTGGTGTTGGTAGCGGTGCTGGTTGTGGTGCTGGTTATGTTGGTAGCGGTGGTGGTGTTGGTAGTGGTGATGGTGGGTGTGTGTGGGTTTACATTTATTTATTTATTTATTTATTTATTTATTTTCTTTCCTCACACTGGCCAGTGTGAATACAGATCCGAACTCAGACCTATCGGTACCTTACTCCAGTACCAGCTTCCCCACTGTAAATGTAGGGGGAGTTCACGGTCACACTCGATATTAAGTGTTTCTAATAACTGTGTAATTACACATGAACAACACATGCAACAACAATGTAACTACTATGGATGAAGCCGCTGTTACAGACGGACTACTGTAGTACAGCTTACACGTGTAATTACATGTGTATCAGTTTCTTTTAACCTCATATATTTACATAACATACATAACGGCATATTCCCACTTGTAATTACACCCTGTTCCATTACACCCTGCTTCCGTTTGTGTAGAGGTGCGTTTTCCCACCTCTCCTTATCCCTTAGAATGAAACCAGGTGTAGTTTGTTACTGTGAGACTGATTATATGCAAATGTCCTATGTTCTGATTGGCTGCCCTGTTTTGTGTCTCGGGACACAAAATTGGCAAAGGTGCGGCAGGGGTCTTCAGCGTTCCAAACGACACAGATCGTGTTGCCTTCTGCACTGTTGGAATGAAAACCCACAGCCACACCCCGTCCCCCCTTCGCAGAGAAGACTGGACGGCCTCTTGAACAAGTTCATGTCTTCCATTATATGGGCCTTCGAGCACGCCCAGGTTGATGCTGTAGTTTTTGACAGCCTGTGGGCACAGAGAGAGAGCAAATCGCCCTGCTTGACTCGTTGCTGTTTCTTTTCCTCGTCAAATACGGCGACCACGGGGGGAAAAGGTGACCTTCGTGAAATGTGAAGCCTCACTTGTGAAATAGCCTTGAACACGCTGCGCTGTGAATAATAAGGCTGTAAATGTGGGAAGTCCTCTATGGACTTTATTAAGAGTGTTGTATAATGGATAAAGGAATGTACTGCTACAAATGCCCAATTAGCAGTACTTCTCTAAATTAGTGAGCTGAGATGATCCTTGCTCTGTGTCTGTTTAGGAAGGCCGGTGCTGGTGGTGTTGGTGTTGGTCATGGTGCTGGTGTTGGTGGTATTGATAATTTCATGTGTAAATTTCTCTTAGCCTCATGTAATTACCTGACAGAAACCCCAGCATATATCCTTGAGTCCTAAGTTGGACTTGATGTGTGTTCAGCAGAGGCGCCCTTTTTATAGATTCTGTTTATGTTGCACAGAATGATAAGCAGATGGTGTTTATGAGATGAATAACTAAACTCTACAGCCAGTTTGTAATGCAACCTTTCATTGGCTACCACTGCTTTCTCTGTTGGCATGTCCCCAATTTGAGAAACCCGGGGCTAGTTGCAAAATGTGAGTCACTATCTATCTATCTATCTATCTATCTATCTATCTATCTATCTATCTATCTATCTATATGTTACACGCCCCAGGGGTGGGGTCCAAGTAACAGTTATGATTCCTGTATAACAGGGCACAAAGAAGAGACGTTGAAACCATGGCTTCGTTCTCAAGCTCTCAAGTCTGTCTTTTTTTATTGAATTCAATATAACAAGGAAACTTTGGTCTCTCGATCTTCTCTCTTTTTTACTCACAGTTAAGCTCACCACATGAATGCATTAAGACATATTTCAACTTTAGCAGTAGTCAACAAAACCCATTTCAGTACTGCCAAAAAAGGCAAACAATTGTGCATGAAACACATCAGAAATGATCAAATATGCCAGCAGGGCTAGACGCTGGTTCAGTAGGCCTACCAAGCTGAGGTGTATGAGCATTGTGGCTAGAGTACAAGGCACCAAACTGGGGGAAAGGGCACTAAGCCAGCAGAGAATTAATCCTTACTACATCGTCTTTTTTGACAGAGCTCAGATATTAAAGACTATAGACAATATTTTAAACAGGAATTTCAAATTAAAAGACAGCGTGGACAGGAACAACAGGCATCCGCCATTACACGTGCTCTGCTAACATGTACTTCATAAAGTCATCATAGTTATATAGAGAAATGCACTATTCCACAGCAATAATGAACATTTTCACCACAACGACCCTATTGGTTACAGTTTTTAACCCACTCTACCTCGCTTAGTGCAAGTTTTAATACTTTTCCCACCTGTAAGACAGGGCACAAAGAAGAGACGTTGAAACCGTGGCTTCGTTCTCAAGCTCTCAAGTCTGTCTGAGAGTTTCTCTCCTTAGTTTGCTTAGAGCCACGAACGTCTGCCACCGCAATAGCCAACCCCCTAGAGGTTTGGTTACTTCTGTCAATACATTGGTTCAAATTAAGTGCTACGGCTCATAAAAGAAAATACATACACATATATAAATATTTACACCAGTAGAATAAACATAAATGTGACTACACATTCAGTGTGTCATATACATATGTATATATATATAAAACACACATACATACATACATACATACATACACACACACACACACACACACACACCCACCCACCATATAATAGTGGTGGTGTTCATGTGCACTCACGTGGTGTATGATATTTGCGACCCCACTTGAAGGCAGTAGAACTCTTTCAGTGTAGCTAACAGTATAATATTACAGCGTCCTGACCATCATGTGTGTATGAACAGCCAGTGGAGAGGTAATGGTGAGTGGTTTGTATTAGCGGTTTCTCCATTTTGGTTCTTCTGTGCTCCTATACTTGATTTTCCTGGTCTTGAAACTCGATTCAAAGCCGCTGCTGGTTTCCAGGTAGAATGTCCTATGTAAAAATGGACAAAATTACAAAGTAGTTGCTTAGTAACAAAAGCTGTTTAGCTATACTGCTATAATGAACTCCATGTTTTGGAAAGCTGAATTAAAGCCAAGCAATGGTGAACACCATGTGTAGATATTGCTGAAGGACAGTCGGGTGGTGGAGAGCACCATGGGTTGCTTGTGCATTGGAAGTCCTATAGCCACACAGCGGCTGTCTTATGGACAGCAGGGATAAGCTCAGATATGTCCTACTTGCTATATGTCCTAAGCTCATGGACAAACCTAAAATTCCTTGGAGGATGCCAAAGTCGTGCTGCTTGGCTGTTCAGGAGAATCATAGGTATGTGAGGCTCGGCACTCCAGGGGTCAACACAGCCAGAGCAGAGCTTTTGGACGAAAAATTTGGAAGTTCGCGGGTAAACGTAAGTGTGATGGGCTTTTACCCTCCCTTTGGTTTTAGATGATGGTGTGATGATTGCATTTGACCAATTTGACCAATCAGTGATCTGCACTGGTTCTAGCTCCGCCCATAAGTTCTGGCTACACACTCTTGGTACCCAATAAGAGGGATAACCAGATTCAGCACAGGTTCTCAGATACACCATGGTTCACTTGGTAATGCTGGTGAAATGCTTAGTCATTGATCCGACACTGCCTGGGGGCAGTTGTGGGCTGGAGGTTAGGGAACCAGCGACCGGAGGGTCGCCAGTTCAAGTCCCTCAACTAACAGTGACGACTCAAGTGCCCTTGAGCAAGGCACCTAACCCCCAAATGCTGCCCAGGCGCCGTGGGTAGGGCTGCCCACCGCTCCTGCCAAGTGTGCTCACTGCCCCCTAGTGTGTATGTTTGTGGAAGACAAATTCCTCTGTGTGCAGCACAAATGGCAAAAAAATGGCCCTAAACTCTCCACTCAGGGAATGATTGGCCTCACCTAATTTAGGGGGATAACAGCTACTGGTTCTGGTTTGGGATTTGGCACCATGAATTTTTGATTTGGTTTTGATTATTCCAAATTACTTGATTTACTTCCATATCATGTCTTGTCGTGTCATCTCACTCACTTCTGGAGACTGTTTCATTCAGGCAGTCACGTATTTACAATTCCAGACTTTCCAGTTTACAGGGAGCCTGGCCACTTCCTGCTTCGGCAATTGCACGAAAAACATGACGGCAAAATGCTAGCAGATGCCCAGTGGGCAAGTCGAATTCGAGTCAGTGGAGGGAAATAGCTCAGCATGAAAATGTAAACATGCTTCTGATGGTTTGTTGTTTTTCGGAATATGAGGAAACTTTTCCCTTCCAAATGAAGGAATTCCCAATTATGAAAATGCATATCTCGGGTCCTCTGTTGCATCACTCACTACAGAGCTCCAAACTGTCTCTGGAAGCAACAACGGCACAAGAACTGGAGCATCAGGAGGTTCGCAAAATGGGTCTCCATGGCTGAGCAGCCGCACACAGACCTAAGATCACTATGCGCAATGCCAAGTGTCGGCTGGAGTGGTGTAAAGCTTCACTCCGCCACTGGACTCTGGATCATTGGGAACGCTTTCTCTGGGGTGATGAACCATGCTTCACCCTCTGGCTGTCTGATGGAAGAATCCGGGTTTGGTGGATGAATCCAGTAGGACACTATCTATCGGAATTCCAGCTCCAACCAAGTTTGGTTGAGGGAGGATGATGATGGTCTGGGGGGGTTTCAGGGTTTGGGCTCTTGGTTCCAGGGAAGGGGGATGTTAATGCTACAGCACACATAGATGTGACATATGCTTCCAGCTTTGTGGAGCAGTTTGGGGAAGAACCCTTTCCAGTTCCAGCATGACTGTCCAGTGTCCCTGTGCACAAAGCCGCCTGCATGAAGACATGGTTTGAGGAGTCCTGACCTCAACCCCACTCAACCCAACTTGAGCCAGGGCTTCTCGTCCAGCGTCAGTGCCTGACTGATCTCACAAGGGCTTGAGTTCTGGGGGGAAAGACTTCCCAGAAGCTGAGAAGGGAGCCGGCTCCGTGTTTAATGCCCTCAGCTTTGGCGCAGGATGTCCAGCAAGCTTGTATACAGTATGTGAAAGGGTTGAGTGTCCACAAACTTTTGGCCAGGAGGCAGAAATATGCATAGCACATGCATGTTTTGCAGAATTCATCTAGTAGTACATTACCAGATCCGAGAGTGCCCTGAGGATTGCTGCTTGGAGTGCCGTAATTTAGGTTGGATTTCAACCCTTCACTCTTCACTGGACTGAAAGTAAAGGCGTGTACGTGCGCCGGAGAGCACATTTTCAGCTTTTAACCCAGCAACCTGAGTGAATGTTAAATGGGTAAGAGTACGTGCGTACCTGAGTGAGCGAGCGCGTGTGTGTTTGTGTGTGTACCTGTGTGCGGCAGAAGCAATCAGCTGCTCCATTCGAATGGTACAAATGCATTTTCTTAAAAGGCTCCGCGACAGGAAAAAAGCCTCCAAACACAATAAAGGTACCGGGATGGTTTAATTTGAAGGGGCTCTATTTGCCGGCGAGCGCTCAAGGTCGCTACCCACAGTGCACCGGGAGAAGGAGAGCACTGGCAAAGTTAAAAAGCAAGAAATGATGTCTGTGTACGTCTGTGAGTGAAGTCTGAGGAACGCTGCAAGCCAGAAGCTCTGGAGGCCATAGTCCACCTCCTTGTATCTCCACTCAGTGTCCACTGTATCAGCTTCACTGACCATATAGGAGCACTCTGTAGGTCTACAGTTCCAGACTGTAGTCCATCTGTTTCTCTGTATACTGTATTACCCTGTACTTCAATGGTCAGGACCCCCACAGGACCACCACAGAGCAGGTATTATGTGGGTGGTGGATCATTCTCAGCACTGCAGTGACACTGACGTGGTGGTGGTGGGTTAGTGTGTGTTGTGCTGGTGTGAGTGGATCAGACATCGATGCCACATGGAAATGCAAGCTTGGTGTTTCCGATAAAGTGGCCAGGAAGTGGAAGTGGAAGGCTGGGGTCTCCAGGAAAGTGGCCGGTGCGTGGAAGCGCACAAGGCTGGGGTTTCCAATAAAGTGGCTGGTGAGAGGAAGCACGAGGCTGGTGTTTCCAATAAAGTGGCCACTTTCCAAAACGGTGCCCATTGGCTGGATATACACGCAGTTGGCATTTCCAACAAAGTGGCCAGTAAGTGGAAGTACAAGGTTGGCATCTCCAGCACAGTGGCCAGTGAAGGGAAGGTCAAGGCTGGTGTTTCCAATAAAGTGGCCAGTAGGTGGAAGTACAAGGCTGGCCTCTCCAACAAAGTGACCAGAAAGGAGAAGCACAAGGCTGGCGTTTCTAACTAAGTGGTCACAGTGGGGAAGTACAAGGTTGGCATTTCCAATACAGTGGCCAGGAAGCGGAAGTGCAAGGCTGGGGTCTCCAGAAAAGTGGCCGGTGCGTGGAAGCGCACAAGGCTGGGGTTTCCAATAAAGTGGCCAGAAAGGGGAAGTACAAGGCTGGGGTTTCCAATACAGTAGCCAGGAAGCCAAAGTGCAAGGCTGGGGTCTCCAGAAAAGTGGCCGGTGTGTGGAAGCGCACAAGGCTGGGGTTTCCAATAAAGTGGCCAGGGAAGGGAAGTATAAGGCTGGCAGTGAGTGTAAATTTAAAGCTTGAGCTAATTTTCTTGGCCATGCTTGTTTAAGTTGGCTGGTGCTATATGAAATTAGCTCAAGTGAAAGCTCCATAGCAGTCAGTCTCTCTCTCTCTCTCTCTCTCTCTCTCTCTCTCTCTCTCTCTCTGATGATGTATTGCCCTGTCCCAGCAGTGTTATGGTGTTTTAACTGGCAGTATGGCCTCTGTACTCTAGCTGCTTTTTTTCATGGCCCAGTCCATAACTCCTAATCCCGCTACTCCAGGGACTCCGGCCAGAGGGAGTTCTATTTTAGTGTGTTGTTCTCCATGGCTCTCCTGGTGGACCTTTTTTCCCCCCGCTTCTTCTTCTCCCCCTTCTCTCTACTTTCTTCAGGCTGAAAATAACTCCATCCTCACAGCTACTGCATTTGGCAGGCCTGCCAGTCGACCCCTGATGGTTTCAGCAGCTGACCAGCTTGTGTACATGCACAGTAGCGTTACTGGCCTGGATAGACTGTGGCTGAGTTAAGGAGCCACTAGAGGAGAAACTCTGTGACCACAGAACACTTTGATCACATTATGATTCAGTGCATTAGAAAACCTCAAATTACACCAGAATTGGATTTGATTCACTTTGAAACTCCAGTTTGTCCGGGACGATTGGGTGATGTGGGCTTGTATACAGCTTTTTGATCGGATGCACGGATTCCGAGTAGGAAGGAATTTTTCCGGAATTTTTTTCCCATACACAATGAATAGGATCGAAAAACGCGTGCCTATCTACCCTACTTCCGCTCAACCAAATCGGATACACTAGCTCAGGCCGCAGCACCGAGCAGGCATTCAGTGTTGGATCGACCCGCACTCGTTCGTTTCTCTTGTTTTTTTCGCATCCCTCGTTCCTCCCATAGAGTCCCCAGTCATTTTTGGACCCACCTAAAGCCGGCTGTTTTCTTCGCCCGAGAGGCACGAAACTTCACATACACACTAAGGGCAGGTCCCCAAACACTAATCCACAGCCACACTGACCCGCACTCCTCTATCTGTCATTTATTCATCCCTCGTTCTTCCCATAGAGTCCCAGTCATTTTCGGCCCAAACTAAACCTGGCTGTTTCCTTCATCCGAGAGACACCAAACTTCACATATTCACTAAGGCTAGGTCCCCAAACGCTTATTCACAGTCATACTGACCCGCACTCCTCTATCTGTTGTTTATTCATCCCTCATTCCTCCCATAGAGTCCCGAGTTCGACTCAAACCAAGCAGTAATGTTTCCTTTCACCAGAGAGCCACCAAACTTCACATACTCACTAAGGGCAGGTCCCAAAACACTAATCCACGGTCATACTGACTCACACTCGTTTACTCATCCGTCGTTCCCTATTAGCAAGCTGTGCAACCATCCCGTGTTTCCTTCAGGAAATGCACTTTTCTAGTTTAATTTGATGTTTTTAGAAAGTGATTTAATTTCACAATGAATCCATAAATTGGGTTTTGTAAGTGTAACATTGGGCACGACGAGGAGACAGGATGCAAGTGCAAGTGTTTAATGACAAACAGGAGAAAAAACAAAAAGCAAAGATGCTAGATAAACTAAGAAACAAAACACTACAGAGGAACAGGGTCACGGAAACCACTAACAGACACAACACCAAGCAAGAACAAAGGGAACCACAGGGAGTATAAAACAGCAAGGACTAACGAGGAACACCTGGGAAGGGGCGGAGCTATAAGCTAGGGACAGGTGAGGGGCCTGACCAGGGGGCGGAGACAGGAGGAGCAATAACGAAAACANGAGGAGACAGGATGCAAGTGCAAGTGTTTAATGACAAACAGGAGAAAAAACAAAAAGCAAAGATGCTAGACAAACTAAGAAACAAAACACTACAGAGGAACAGGGTCACGGAAACCACTAAGAGACACAACACCAAGCAAAAACAAAGGGAACCACAGGGAGTATAAAACAGCAAGGACTAACGAGGAACACCTGGGAAGGGGCGGAGCTATAAACTAGGGACAGGTGAGGGGCCTGACAAGGGGACGGAGACAGGAGGAGCAATAACGAAAACAAACAGAAGCACATGGCACGGGACAACAAAAGAAACGTGGACAAGACAGGACGCGACAATAAGACACAGTTCAACGCTTCATGGAATCTGGGATTTCATCGTGACTCACTTCTTTAGGAATTTACATAAAGCATTATGAAATCTCATATTTAATTGTGAAGTATCAAATTTTTAGTCATAACTTTATTCCAGTGAGCTCTTTAGGAAGTGATTCAGTGCGTCATGAAAGTTCAGATTTCACCAGGATTTCATTCCGAAGAAAATAACTCGGTACGGTTGCTTAGGAAACGTTTCGATGCATCATGAAGTCTTAAATTTCATAATGATTTATTTTGATTTTATTCCCTCAAAACTGATTCGGTGCATCTTATTTCATCATGACTTGCTTTGATTCAGTTTTTTTGGAAATGATTTGATGAATCAAAAGTAAATAAATAAATAAATAAATACATAAATTATGGTGCCTCTCCAGGGCGTTTGCAGCACAGGAAGTGTATAACAGCGCTCCAAATAAACGGGTCAAACGTGTCCATGCACGCGCTACACATGAACCCGGAACTGTCGCTCTGTTTAGTTCTGGGTTCGGCTGTGAATCGATTGTGCCGGCCTGGTTTAAAACCTCACACCAGCACTAAAATCCGACCTTTCGTTTCTGTTTCCTGCTTTTCCTCCTTCCAGACGTGTTAATCAATTACACCCTGACTGACTTTCACCGTGTAAACACACCCGGCCTGCCACGGCCGCTCCCCGAACGCACGGCGCTTTAACATCTCAAGTGCTCGTGAATGGCGTTTCAATATTCATTATGTTTTAATGTCTGAGGGACGCGTGTCGGCACTAATGGCTATCTGTGCTTGTTTGTAGCAGCCATGAGGTGCAGACTGACCGCTCTCCGCGAGGTAATGGACCACTTGAGCCTGCTGCTAATAACTGGACCTGGGTTCTTCTGCAGGCGTTCAAAGCGTGAAACGGACTGCTGTAGAACTCAAACTCAGTTAGGAATGCAGTAGGCCTAGCACAGTTTTTGATGGTTCTATTAGGGTTCTATTTAGAACCATAACCACTCAAAGAACCCTTTGGACAAGGATGTGCTCTAGATGGTTCCATAGAGATTCCCCCTTATGAGAAGGGTTCTATGTAGCAGCAAACAGAGTTCGGCTGTGGTAACAAGCTTGGTACAATATCAGAACCCTTTAAGGTGCTACCTAGAACCCTTTCAGAAACCTTCCATATAGAAGACCTCTCATAGAGACCTCTAAAGCCCATAGTACCAGGCCACTAAACACCACGACGCCAGACCTCTAAAGCCCATAGCACCAGACCACTAAACACCACGACGCCAGACCTCTAAAGCCCATAGTACCAGACCACTAAACACCACAGTACCAGACCACTAAACACCACAACGCCAGACCTCTAAAGCCCATAGTACCAGACCACTAAACACCACGACGCCAGACCTCTAAAGCCCATAGTACCAGACCACTAAACACCACAGTACCAGACCACTAAACACCACGACGCCAGACCTCTAAAGCCCATAGTACCAGACCACTAAACACCACGGCGCCAGACCTCTAAAGCCCAAAGTACCAGACCACTAAACACCACGACGCCAGACCTCTAAAGCCCAAAGTACCAGACCACTAAACACCACGACGCCAGATCTCTAAAGCCCATGGTACCAGACCACTAAACACCACGATGCCAGATCTCTAAAGCCCATAGTACCAGACCACTAAACACCACGACGCCAGACCTCTAAAGCCCATGGTACCAGACCACTAAACACCATGATACCAGACCTCTAAAGCCCATAGTACCAGACCACTAAACACCACGACACCAGACCTCTAAAACCCATAGTACCAGGCCACTCAACACCATGACGCCAGACCTCTAAAGCCCATAGTACCAGGTCACTAAACACCACGATACCAGACCTCTAAAGCCCATAGTACCAGACCACTAAACACCACGATACCAGACTTCTAAAGCCCATAGTACCAGACCACTAAACACCATGACACCAGACCTCTAAAGCCCATAGTACCAGACCACTAAACACCATGACACCAGACCTCTAAAGCCCATGGTACCAGACCTTTTAAAAGCCATAATATCAGACACACAGAGAGCAGCACTGTGGACACCGTGTGACCATCTGGGTTGGTTCAAAAGTACACATGTAATTTCAAGTTCTTTTTGTAAGAACAGGTCGGTGAAGTTTAAAGCCCAGGCTGATCAAAGTGAGGTCATTTTCTCTCCTGTAGTGTTTCCCTGTATCAGCAGTATCTTGCCTGCCGCTCTGAGGGGGCTGCTGTAGAAGGAGCAGCAGTGATAGATGCACACTAGTTTTAATAGACCTGGAGTGAAAAGAGTGCTGGCAATTCCTGCTTGGGTAAGAGTACAGCTCCTGTAGTCACAATGCACTTCAATCTAGTAGGAGTAAAAACTCAAACTGCTCAAATAGTAGCTGCTGTATATTAATGTTGGCCTTGCAGACCACTGTAATGGTTGTATTGACGGCCTAATCCATCCTATTAGCCCACTTGAGATACAGCAAAATATGAGCTTGTTGGGCATCCTGTTCCACAACCATGGGCATTAATATGCAGCTGAACTCCATTTGTACTCATGCGGGAAGCACTCCCACAAGATTTTGGAGTGTGCCTGTCGGAATTTGGAATCCAATCAGTCAAAAGAGCGTTTGCAAGACACTAGGTCAGATACTGATCCTTCATAAGAATGCCTGGCTCACGATCAACATTCCAATTCATCCTAAATGTGTTCAGTGGGGTTGAGGTCAAGGCTCTGTACACGCTACTGGAGCTCCTCTACACCAAACTCCTCAAGCCATGTCTTTATGGAGCCGGCTTTGTGCACAGGGACATGCTGGAACAGGAAAGGATTCTTCCCCATGCTGCTGCTGCCACAAAGTTGGAAACGTGACAGTGTAAAATGCCGTCATCAACCTTCACTGGAACTAAGGAGCCCAAACCCCCAAAAGCCCCCCAGACCATTATCCCTCACCGTTGGCACTCTGCATTGCATTAGGGACCATCCTCCTGGATTCATCCACCAAACCCGGATCATCCATCCATCATAGTGAAGTGTGGTTGGTTCATCACTCCAGAGAGCACGGTTCCACTGCTCCAGAGTCCAGTGACGGAGCTTTACACCACTCCAGCCAACGCTTGGCATTGCGCATAGAGGTCTTAGGCTTGTGTGCAGACACTCGTCCTTGAAGCTGCTGTTGCTTCCAGAGGCCGTTCCCGATTCTGTGAATTCGGGTGGTCTACCACTTTATGGCTGAGCTGTTGTTCTTCCTGTCTGCTTTCATTTAGCTATCATAACACTTACAGTTGACCAGGGCATGCCAAGGATGGCACCCTGTTGGAGTTCCAAGTCCCTGAGCTCTTCAGTACAATCCATTTGGTTGTCCACTTGGCTGAATAGTCTGGACATGAATGTGGCAGGTGGCCTTCACGTCACATGACAACACACATACAACAACCCAGTAATCCATTCATTTCCAGTAGCACAATAACAGAGAAGGTAAGAGCAGCGTACACGCCTCTTATCTTGTTTTCCGGCCTTTTCTCATTATTATAATCTAATCCCGTACAAGCCCCCCACGTCATCCAGAGCTAGAGGACCCTCTCAGTGTGGGCTATTAATAGGACTTAGGGCATTATAAAAAAAGGAGGCAGCTAACTGTTTGGGAGCAACCGTGTAAATACAAGGTGATGCAGGAATAATGGACACGTGTACCCGGAGTATTACAAGCGAAGTCATCGCTGGCATTCATTTCTGAGGAACGCTGCAGATGAAGGATGTCCTTGGATATTCTGGAGATTACAAATGAGCTGCTGTGTACAGCAAGAGCAATAATGCTTTATCCCATTGTAGAGGATTATTGGATTAAATGGACCTCCCGGCAGTCCAGGGATTCCAGCCTCGGATGACTCTGACTCTTTATGGACAGGTCACCAGAGTTATCTACCATCTATGTGAGGTTGAGAGTGGACGATTCACAATCCCGAAGGTTCTTTAAATGGAGGTCCAAGTGTTGACCCTGTCATCAGGAGGTAGTAAATTTGATCCCTGGTCATGTCATAGTCATTTGTAGTTGAGGGTCCCAGGAAGTGCTTCGGTCCCCTTCCCCAGGTGGATGAATCTGATAATTGCATGTGTTGAACGAAAATTCAAAGAGAACTCGGGCCAAACTTGTTGAAGGTCGTGTCTTCTGAGGACATGAGGGAAATATCTACTACTTTCATCAGATCTTCATCAGTACAATGTTGATTCTGAGGTCATTTGAGACCAAAATAAATCCAAATTAACATCTCACTGGATTATTATTATTATTATTTTATTTTATTTTATTTTTTGAGTGACCCGCAGTAAATCTTAATCTTACTAAAAACAATCTGGTGCAGGTTCGTGTGACTTGGTATTTGAAGTTCAAAACAGAAATTCTTTTTCAAGTAATAAGTCAACAGGACCCAATTCTGCACTATTATTATTATTTTTGGTAAGTTGAAAGGAAAGGAAGAACAAGAGAAAGAGAAAGAAATACTGTTTACAAAAAGGTAGAAATAAATGGATGGAATGAAGAAAGGAAAGATAAAGAAAAAGCCATAAATAAAATTTGAAAAATAAGACTGAGGGGCTGAAAGAAAGAAAAAGGAAGGAAGGGGAATATAAGGTTGAAGGAAACGGCGGAGAGAAAAAAGAAAGAAAAAAAATGGTAGAAATAAAACGTGATGAAGAAAGGAAAGGCAAGGAAAAAGGCAGAAACAAAAAAAATGAAGGAAGGAAGAAGAAGAAGAATACAAAGTTGAAAGAAACTGAAAAGAAGAAGGATAAAGAAGAGAAAAGGTAGAAATAAAAAGGATTAAATAAACATGATGGAATAAAGAAGGGAAAGACCTAAAGAAAAAGGTTGAAAATACGACCGAATGGCTGAAAGAACGAAAAAGGAAGGAAGGAAAATATAAGGTGGAAGAAAAGATGAAGGAGAGAGAAGAGAAAAAGTAGAAATAAAAAAGGTAGAAATAAATAATTGAATAAACAACAGAAAGACCTAATGAAAAAGATTGAAAATAAGACAGAAAGAAAGGAAAATGAAGGAAGGAAGAAGGAAAAGGTTGAAAGAAGCTGAAAAGATGAAGGAGAAAGAAAAGAAGGAGAGAAAGACAAAGGTACAAAAATGTATAAGAACGAAAGTGTAATGGGAGAAAAGGGGATAGGAAGAGGAAAAAGCAGGGTTGAGAAAGGAATGAGGAAGGGTCATAAAAAGGATGAAAGAAAAAGAAAAGAAGAATTTGAGATTTGAAGCTTGGTACAAAAGAAACAAGAAAGAAAGAAAGAAAGAAAGAAAGGAAGGATTGAAGGCTAAAAGCAGGAGAAAGGAAGGTAGAAGAGTTAGAACGAATGAAGATGAAGGAAAAGAGATAGATAGATAAATAGATAGTTAGATAGATAGATATAAATAAATGAAAGAAGGATGAAGGAAGAGGCAGCACATTCAAAAAAAGAGGGGGAAAAAGAACGAAAAGTTCAAAGATGATGGACAGAGGCTACAGAAAGAAAGGTGGAAAGTGAGAGTAAGGAGGGAGGTGGGAGGGAGGTGGGAGGAAAAGGCATCCGAGAGAATAGAGAGTGGAGGAGAAGAGAGCAGCAGCGCGGCTTGAGCGAGTGCAGCCGTTCCTCGAAGCCCACTCCCTGAGAAAGACGGTAATTGACGTATGAAAGCCGGAAAGCCTGTGAAGAACAGCATTACTGCCGGACCTGCTGGCTCTGAACTCGGAGCGGAGGACGGACGCAGGGTGAAGTGCTCGTCCTTCTGCCTGCTGATGACACGGGCCCGCCGCAAATGCGCGTTGTTAGGCGGTAATGTGGGCCGCGCGCCCCGCGCGCCGCTCCTTTTATCTTAAATTGACTTTAATGGAGCAGGAAAAGGCAGCTCGTCGAGGACGTTTCCATTTGGATGAGCGTTACTCACCATGCCGAACCATTCCACAAAGCCGGTCGTAAAGAGGAACGCCTCCCGTTTGATTTGCCTCCTTGCTGTGGTGGGTTTGAAGCTTTTCTGGAGGGGAAATAATAAACTCTGCTGTTCCGTCCTGTTCCTTACCATCTCCGCCGCTCACAGGCCTAATGAAGCTTGTAGAGCAGATGACCCGTAAGACCACAAGGTCGTAAAATGTCTAGGGCAGAAGTTCCTTCAAGTTCATGAAATACCCAGGATCCTTTAGGTTCAAGAAACATCTAGAGCAGAAGGCGCTTCGAGTTCTTCGAAAATTGTGGACTTTCTTCAAGGTCATGAGGGAATCCCTGTAGTAGATGTTTGAAGTTCCTGAATGTCTGGAGTGGAATTCTCCTAATTCTATTATATAAGTGTCCAGACTGGAGATTCCTTAGAGCCTCCTAAACGTCTAGGCTGGACTTTTTAACCTCAGGTTTATGGAACACCTAGAGAAGAGGTTCTTGTAAGATCATGAGGTTCAAGAAACATCTTTTGCAGAAGAGTTCGCTTTGAGTTCTTAGAAAATGTGGACCGTCCTCAAGGTCATGAGACATCTAATACAGGGATTCCTTCAAGTTCCTGGACATCTAGAGTGGAATTTCCATTGTAGAAATGTCCAGACTGGAGATTCCCCTAGGTTTACTAAACATCTAGCCTGGACTTTACTCAAGTTTACATCTAGAGCAGAGGTTCCTGTAGGTTCAAGAAACTTCCAGAGCAGAAGATGCTTTGAGGTCTTAGAAAATGTGGACCGTCCTCAAGGTCATGAGACATCTAATACAGGGATTCCTTCAAGTTCCTGGACATCTAGATTGGAATTCCCTTCATGTCTGTGTCCAATGTCCAGACTTTAGAGTCCTTAGAGTTTACCAAACGTCTAGGCTGGACTTTTTACCTTGCGTTTATGGAACATCTAGAGCAGATGTTTCTGTAAGTTCATGGAATGCCTAGAAAGACTGTAGATTCCCATATGTTTCCTAAACATCTAGGCTAGTCTTTTATTTTTTCAACCTCAAATTTATGGAACATCTATAGCAGAGGTTCCTTCATGCTTTGAGAAAATGAAGACTTTCTTGAACAGGTCATGAAACATCTAATACAGGGATTCCTGGACATCTAGAGTGGAATTTCCATTGTAGAAATATCCAGACTGGAGATTCCCTTAGGTTTACTAAACATCTGGACTGGACTTTACTCAAGTTTATGGAACATCTAGAGAAGAGGTTCCTGTAGGTTCATGAAATGCCTAAAGAGGAGGTTCCTGTAGATTCAAGAAACTTCTAGAGCAGAAGATGCTTTGAGGTCTTTCTTCAAGGTCATGAAACATCTAATACAGGGATTCCTTCAAGTTCCTGGACATCTAGATTGGAATTCCCTTCATATCTGTGTCCGATGTCCAGACTTTAGAGTCCTTAGAGTTTACCAAACGTCTAGGTTGGACTTTTTACCGTACGTTTATGGAACGTCTAGAGCAGAAGATGCTTTGAGTTCTTAAAAAACGTGGACTTTCTTCAAGGTCATGAAACATCTAATAAACATCTGGACTTTTTTTTTTTTACCTCAAGTTTATGGAACATTTAGATCAGACGTTTCTGTAGTTCATGGAATGCCTAGAAAATATGGACTTTCCTCAAGGTCACGAAACATCTAATACAGAAATTCCTTCACTGAAAGTCTAAACAGGAATTTCCTTCACATTCATGGAATGTCCAGACTGTAGATTCCCATATGTTTCTTAAACATCTAGGCTAGGCCTTTTTTTTTTTTTTTTTTTATAACCTCAAATTTATGGAACATCTACAACCGAGGTTCCTTCATGCTTTGAGAAAATGTAGACTTTCTTGAAAAACTCATGAAACATCTAATACAGGGATTCCTTCAACATTAGAGCAGAATTCCCTTCACATTTATAAAATGTCCAAACTGGTTTCCTAAATACCTCAGCTGGACTTTCTTACCTCAAGTTTATGGAACATCTAGAGCAGAAATTTCTGTAAGTGCATGAAATGCTTAGAGTATATGGACCTTCTTCAAGGTCATGAAACATCTAATACAGGATTTTTTTTCCTGGAAGTTTGTGAATGCCAAGACTGGAATTTCCTTCAAGTTTATGGAACATCTGGAGCAGAGGTTAATGTAAGTGCATGAAATGCCTAAAGAGGAGGTTCCTTTAGGTTTAAGAAACATCCAGAGCAGAAGATGCTTTGAGTTTTTGGAAAAGTCTAGACTGGAGATTCCTATAAGTTTCCAAAATATCTAGGCCAGACTTCCTGACCTGTGAATCCAGACAATTAATGAGCAAGTAATGTTCACAGGGCCTGCTGGAATTCTGTGATGATGCCACCTGGAGGCAACCATGAGGAATGTTGAGCTAACTACGGGTAGAGCTCCTATTCTCCTCCGTGCTCTCTCAATCTCTGGAGTACAATCCTTTAACCCTAGAACACATGCGATAGCTCCTGTTCTCTTCTCTTCTCCCAAACAATCCTACCCAGAATTTCCAGCCATGTTCATTTACAGCACATTCATGGGCTAAAGATGAGTTAGTCCGGGTGGTGCGACAAAATTACAGTTGAACCATCAACCACTACTTTCCAATCCAACCCAAATCCAATCTGAATGTTCCCATTCATGTCACATGCCCACAAATAGGATACATATGTGGTCTAGGACCACTTATGAAAGTGACTCTAATATGATTTGAATCCCAAGTCAAACTGTACCATGTGGTGGAAACAGTTTAAAACCGGGACTTGGTTCTGACTACTAAGTAGTAACTCTGTACAGCAATAAATCAGGGTGACGGTGTAAATTTAGGATTAGCATTTGTGCTAGCACACATCTTAGCAGCATTATCTCCCCAAGTTGAGCTGTATCATGTGGTGGAAAGGTGGCTTTAGATTAGGACTAAGTACCCTTAAAGCAGGACATCAGTAGGACAGGAAATCAGTGTGATGGTGCAAATTTATGATTAGCATTTGTGCTAGCATACATCTTACCAGCTTTGTCTACCCAAGTCGAGCTGTCGAAAGATGGCTTTAGACTGGGACCATGTAGCCTTAGAGTAGGACATCAGTAAATCAGTACATCATTGCTACAAAGTGTAAATTTAGGATTAGCATTTGTGCTAGCACACATCTTGGCAGCATTATCTCCCCAAGTTGAGCTATACCGTGCAGTGGAAAGGTGGCTTTAGACTGGGTCCAGGTACCCTTAGAGTAGGACATCAGTAAATCAGTACATCATTGCTACAAAGTGTAAATTTAGGATTAGCATTTGTCCTAGCATACATCTTAGCACCATTAACTACCCAAGTCGAGCTGTATCATGTGGTGGAAACGTGGCTTTAGATTAGGACTAAGTACCCTTAAAGCAGGACATCAGTAGGACAGTAAATCAGTGTGACGGTGCAAATTTATGATTAGCATTTGTGCTAGCATACATCTTAACAGTGTTGTCTACCCAAGTCGAGCTGTTCCATGCGGTGGAAAGTGGCTTTAGATTGGGACTGAGCACCCTTAAAGTAGTAAACCAGTAAATCAGTGTGATACAGTGCAAATTTATGATTAGCATTTGTGCTAGCATACATTTTAGAAGCGTTACCTTCCCAAGTCCTGCTGTCGAAAGACGGCTTTAGACTGGGACCAGGTAGCCTTAGAGTAGGACATCAGTAAATCAGGGTGACAAATTTATGATTAGCATGTGTGTTGGCATACATCTGAGCAGCATTATCTACTCAAGGGCTAAAGCTAACTCTGTAGCACTTGCAAATTAACAATGCATTCAGTGGTCAGGTAACATCTGGCCTTAAAAGAGCATAGAGTTTGTTAGCTGTCTGATGTTTCCTCAGTATGTTAGCTTCAACGATAAGTGTTAACAAAGACGAGCGCAACTCGAGCGAGCAAACAAGCGGACCTTACTTCTGCTCTCCAGGGACGTGATTGTGCCCATGTCTGCATCATAAACTACGTGTCTCGGTGAATCCATTTCTCTTTTCTTTGATTATTTGTGTGTCAGCTTTAAATTTAGAGGGATAAAATTGGACAGGACCCCCACCGGTGCCGGTTTCCTAAGCAGGACCCCAATTGGCCCTGGTTTTGTAACTCATTTGAGGAGCTTCATCGGTCCAAATGAGTGGCGGGAACATTGTCGGGAACAGTGGCGGTCAATTGCCGTTAATATAAGAGGAAAATCAGGAAATGCCTGATGGAGGCGCCCAAACGTGGCTGCTATCAGCGAAGAGGGCCAGAATCAGTCGGCCAGTGAAACAGGCGTCCAGCATGTGTTCCAACATCGGTGGCTTCGCCCAGGCCAGCAGCTACTAGTGGACCACAGCTCGCCATTGCTTCTGGTCCAACCAGCATTCCTCCCTACCTAGAGGCCCAGATTCCTAACCCAGCCACGGGGTGTATACAAGCACTCGAGGCTGTAGCGTGCTGATAACCTGGCTACAGCGGGCTGGGAGATGGAGGACAACAGAAACCTGGACTTTCTGGAGGCCCTCCGAGACCTGGATTGGAACCCCGTGCCTTGTGAAAGCCTCAGCATTTGGCCGTCGGATTGCGCCAGCGAGCTTTGATCCAAAATGGCCGGCGCTTAGCCTTGTGGAGGGGCTGCCTGCGGAGAGGGCTGGCTGTGACTCCAGCTTGAGAGCAAGAGGGAAGGGTCGGGAGAGGAAAATCAGACGCTGTTTAATAATGTTTTGAGGAATTTGGCCTAGCTGGAGCTTGGCTAACCAAGCCATGCTCTTTGGCCACCGTGCCAAGCTTCTTAGACCAAACAGTCTGGGGAGATGCTTTGAAGTTCTCGACCCAACAGATTCATAATGAAGTGACTGCACTTTGCAATGGCTGGGTGTCTCCCTTCCTCAAAATCGCTCCCGTCAAGTCCCATCTCCTGCCATGCTGTAATGCTAGCCGCTATCGCTTGGGTGCTGCGTTTGGATTGGAGGACGGGCGGTCTGAGATAAATAAGTTAAAGTGTCCAAACTTGCTGAAAGTCTGAGTGCATAATTTGGTTATCAAAGAGCTTCAGAGAGAGCGGAATAGAAAACCCAGGCCTTTATTTTGATGGCAGATTCCGGAGTTGGAGAACTACAGAGGCAGTTTGGCAGGTCCCCTCCTCACGAAGGCCCTTGATATTAAGCTGAGGTAAAATAGGGAGGTGTTGGAATGCTTGGAATGATTGGATGTATTGTGGAAGCGGTTCCTAAACTTTGTGGACCCAAAGTGGAACCCAAGAAGAAAATTATTACTACAAGTGTTTGTAGGGAAATGGAGGAAATATTAAGAAACAGCTCATGGTTATGAGTGTATAATATATTAATGAGAGAATTCATACAAACAGCGTATCACCTGCTGAGTTGGTAGAACTTTGGTGGGTAAAATGAAGATGTACAGATCAAGTGGTTTAAAGACTGATTGGCTGCCATACGTTATTTTGTATTTGTCCCATCAGTCATATAAACCCACTTGCACTGCAAAAAATGGGATCTTGGCAAGTAAAATTAACTTGTAACTAGTTGCTATATCTTAAAATTCTCATTTAAGGTTATTTAATTTATTTAATCTTATACTGTTGGGTGATTTTAGTAAGCCAAATT
>CM067500.1:1345149-1361537 GCA_034552555.1 Semaprochilodus insignis
CACACACACACACACACACACACACACACACACACTAGTGAACACATCACCAAGGGAGCAGTTGGCTGTTAGGTGCCTTGCTCAAGGGCACTTAATTCGTGTCCTGTCAGTTCATGGAATCAAACCAGTGACCCTCCACAAAGCTGGCTCCCTCACCTCCAGCTCACGATTGCCCATTAATATGAAGAAATGAAGAGCATTGGTATTGTAATTGGCCGTAACACCATGAAAAGGGGTGGGACCAGAGGTGGCACTGTGGTGCAGTGGGTAGCACTGTCGCATCTCACCATGATGTGCCTCAATTCCTAGCCAGGGTTTACAGGACCTTTCTGTGTGGAGTTGGCATGTTCTTCTTGTGTCTGTGTGGGTTTCCTCGGGGGGCTCCTCCCACAGTCCAAATACATGCAGTCAGGTAAACTAGAGATGCTAAATTGTCCATTAGGTGTACGTATGTGTGTTTGTGTTTCTGCCCTGTGATGGATCAGTGGCCTGTCCAGGGCCTGTCCAGGGTGCACCCCCCCCCCCACAATCGATAAAGTGGTTTAGAAGCTGAATGAGTGAGAGTGCTTGTAGGGGGCCCCCTAGTAGCTCAGGCCCCTGGCTAAAAACCCATAGGATGATCAAAGCCTCCATTCTATGTAATAAACAGATTATTTTACAATTTATTATGAATTATTTAAAAGCTTTTTCAGTTTCAGTTTATGTCTGTAATAAAATCAGTTTTATATTTTTATTTCCACACTTTTGGCTCAGAATGTGAGGTAATTACAGACGTCTCTTTGTTCTTACAGGTCAGTCTGTCAGAGAAAACAAAGAACGTAGAGCAGCAGACTCAGACTTGTGGGTAGCATTTTGGCTGTGTTGTCATGGTGATGCTTCCTCTGGTGCTTCCTGTGGTTTTAATAAAGGTGAAAGTTAAACGTCTGTTTACTTTAGCCAATATGAGCTTCCACACACAGTCAACAGGGCTGTTACTAACAAAGGAATACAATCTGATTACTCGAACTTGGTGTAAAAATACATACTGACATAAAGACAGTTAACAGCATGACCTTCACTTAAACCCAGATAGAAATTAATATCTTACTGGTTTAGGAAACAATATGAGGTCATATATAAAGAACACCCACATGAACCCAGTCATGTGACCTCCACTCACTGATTGGCAGAACATACAGGAAATGTTCACTATGACTTGTGGAAGCTAACCAAAATATGTTGAGGGGTTTTGTGACTGGTATTAGAAACACTGTGTCCGGGGATTTGATCTAATCAGGTATAAAATAATCACCCTATTTTAAGACGCACCAGCAATTGTAGTACTGTCCAAAAGTATCTATCTATCTATCTATCTATCTATCTACATGAGTCTAAGGTCACCCTGCCCAATGCCAAGTGTGACCTAGAGAGGTAAAAAGCCCCCCAGGAATGGGTTGTGGAGCTGGTTCGGAACTCACTTCTGTAGGGTACTGGAGCTCTATCCAGTACTTTTAGGATAAGCTGTCAAATCCTCACAGCAATGTTCTTTCAAAATACTAGCCTTCATTTCAGAAGAAACATTGGATAAGCAGGCTGTCATTAGGACATGTAGTGTAAGTCCTTTTCCTAATCAAGCATCTGGTATCACAACTATAGTGCCAGGTTTCAGAATTGTTTGACCTTGCTTTTCAATATGGCAGAATTCCTCGTTAACTTTGGGTTTCTAAGACACAGTCAGATTAAGGTACCCAGAGTGAAAGTTGTGGCCTGGCCAGGGGTGGTGCTGAGCACACTGATGGCTGCACAGGTGGCTGCTCCAGAACACTCTCTGGGGTACCTGGCTATACTGTTGGCAGTTGAGGTTTTCTTTGGAAGCACCCGGCAGCGCAGGGCAGCAGCTCCGGGGTGCCCTCTGGGGGTCTGGAAATGTGTAAACGGGCACAGCACTGACCACTGGGTAAGTGACCACTGAACTAATCTCAGTTATACAATTTAGCCATTAGTTTTACATGTAAGACCGGTTGGTGGTTGGTGTGGCTCAGTGGATAACACCACTAACCTCCAGGGAGCTACTGCCCCATGTGGGAGATGAGGGTTCGATTCCCGGGTCTGGGTGACGATGCTGTGCTACACCAATAACAGTCCTTGGGCAAGACTCCTAACACTACATTGGCCTACCTGTAATATGAATGACCTTGTAAGTCGCTCTGGATAAGAGCGTTAGCTAAATGCCATAAATGTAAATGGTAACATGGGTTGTGCTTCAGTTCTTCTCCTTGGACACATCAATGCGATGATTGTAAACGTGTTGAAAGAGAACTCAGTATTGAGGCCTAAACATCAAGCCGGACCTCTTTTTTGAGGCTGTGCATGTGGTGGTTATATGTAAAGACGCATGACATTGTCTAAAATCAGACTTAGTGACCTTTGACTTAAACGTAATTTCATTACCATGTTCGGAAACCATGTTAGACATGCAGAGTATATACAGATATTAATCTACCATATGTTTACTACATTGAGAGTAGAGAACCAAGAACCATTAGAAAAGAGATTAGTGTAGGAACCAACACGACCACACACAGTCACTTCCTTAACTAAAGCTCTCAGAATACGTACAGACTATTTATAATCAACCATACAAGCTAAGAAGCGTAGCTGTGCAGCAGTGCTCTCACACAGACACAGTAATTCTGTCTTTTAGTGAGAGACTTTTACAGATTAGAGATGGCTGGTAATATTTATGTCAGCACTGAGGAGCTGAACAGAGGAGAGCGAGCGGAGATGGTGGTGGCAATCTATGAAAGTTGCGACGCTGTTAGAGGCCAGGAGCCCACTACAGAGCTGGAGGACACGACCCCACAAACACAACATCCAGGTAGCAAAAGAAAACCTCTTTTATACATTGATTTTTAGATATTAGTATTAATCTATCAGTCAGCACCGTTACAGTACAGCTAGCAGTTTCACTCGGTGTTGTACTGATTGGGGAATATTCGCTGTGTGTAAGTTTAATGTTGATTTATAGGCTCTGTATTAAAGACCAATGTAATAAAAGTTCCCAGAGAAGTAAATGTGGTCAAATTGTAATTTTACACTGCAGAGAGTAGATGCTGCAGACTGACTGCACTGCTGTGTGTCCTCCTGCTGGCTGCCGTCATAGTGCTGTGGATCATGTTCACTATAGAGAGAGACCAGCTACAGACCAGTAACACCAACCTGGCTAAAGAGAGAGACCAGCTACAGAAAGACAGAGATGAATTCAAGAACAAGTTTTCTGAACTGGGTAAGTGATCGGTGAANCAAACCATAGATGTCCATAAATTAAGTTATGTGTAATAATGAGAAATGACACAGGGAAAAAGTATTGAACACATGAAGAAAGAGAGGTGCAAAAAGCCATGAAAAGTCAGGACACCATCTGAAATCTATCAGTGATTAGAAAGCAATCCTGCCACTTAGTGGACGTTAATATCAGCTGGTTCAACTGATGGCCTAAAAAAAGGTGACTCATTACCAAGGTGCCACACAAGACACGTCTCATGATGGGTAAAACCAGTGAGCTCTCTCAAGACCTTCGCAAGCTTATTGTTGCAACACATACTGATGGCATGGTTACAGAAGAGTTTCTAAACTACTGAAAGTTCCAGTGAGCACTGTTGGGGCCATAATCTAGAAGTGGAAAGAATATCATTTCACCATAAACCAGCCACGACCAGATGCCCCCCACAACACTTCAGACAGAGGAGTGAAAAGAATGACCAGAAGAGTTGTCCAAGAGCCAAGGACCACCTGTGGAGAGCCACAGAAAGACCTGGAATCAGCAGGTACAACTGTTTCAAGGAAAACAATAAGTAATGACTCGACCATCATGGCCATGCTCACCACACAAGACTCCACTGCTGAAGACAAAGCATGTTGAAGCATGTTTAAAGTTTGCTCAACAGCATTTAGATAAGCCTGTGAAATACTGGGAGAATGTAGTCTGGTCAGATAAGACCAACATTGAACTCCTTGGATGCCATAATACACACCATGTTTGGAGGTCAAAAGGCACTGCATATCACCCCAAAAACACCATACCAACAGTGAAGTTTGGAGGAGGGAACATCATGGTGTGGGACTGTTTTTCAGCATACGGCACCGGCACACTTCATATAATTGAAGGACGGAAGAATGGACACATGTACAGAGACCTTCTTGATAAAAATCTGCTGCCATCTACCAGGATGATGAAGATGAAACATGTGTAGACAGCATACAACGGGCATGAAACATGAAACACAGCACTGAGGTAGTAAAGGAATGTATAAATAAGGTAAATAGAATGCAGACAGATTTAAGATGCTATAGGTGGGGGTTTAGTTCAGTCTCTGGTGTTTAAAAGTCTGACTGCTTGTGGGATAAAGCTATTGCAGAACCGTGTGAGGGATGAGTGGGGTCCTTCACAATGCTGATGGCCTTATGGGTGCAGCGTGTGGTGTGAATGTCTGTGACAGAGGGGAGAGAGCCCCCTATGATCTTCTCAGCTGTCCTCACTATTCGCTGTAGGGTCTTGCGGTCTGAGGCATTGCAATTCCCAAACCAGGCGAAGATGCAGCTGCTCAGGATGCTCTCCACAGTCCCTCTGTAGAACATGGTGAGGATTGGAGGAGGAAGATGAGCTTTCCTCAGTCTCCGCGGAAAGTAGAGGCGCTGCTGGGCTTTCTTGGCTATGGAGCTGGTGTTGAGGGACCACGTGAGGTTCTCTGTGATGTGGACGCTGAGGAACTTTGTGCTCTGGACGATTTCCACAACAGAGCCGTTGATGTTCAGGGGGGCGTGGTCGCCTCGCACTCTTCTGAAGTCAACAACCATCTCTTTAGTTTTGTCAACATTCAGAGACAAGTTGTTGGTTCTGCACCAGTCCGTTAGCCGCTGCACCTCCTCTCTGTAAAGAGGCTACATAAATATTACAAGCCTTAATCTCACTAAGGATCTCATATTCTACACTCTACAGGTTTGATCTTTGTGTGTTTACATACCAAAACAATCATTATTGTATATTAAATACATAAATGTATATTAATTAATTAATAAAGAACTAAAAAAATAAATTTTCTAAACCTCAGTCTCCCTAAAGATGTCATGCTTCTGGGTTTCCCCTCCGCCTCCGAGCTCCCGAACTCCATCTCCCAGAGTTCACTTCCTGATGACATCATAGCCACATGTCCGGAATTCACCAATCACACTCCATTCTCCTGTTCATCCTTACCAGAATACTGATTACACTCACCTGCTCCTGATTTCCCTGTTTGTACATAAACCCCTCATACACACACACGCACCTCGCCAAGTATTGCCAAACCCAGTTTGCATACCGAGTGTTTCTCTCCCGTTTTCTCTGCTTGTTATCTGTGGTTTTCACTTCTCCTTTGTTTTTACGTGTATCTCCAGTGCTGTAACAGACCCTGATTAGACTGTGCTGTGCTGCTGCTGCTGCAGTTAAATGTGATATTAGTGAACATGTGTATCTGGTAGTGTGTTATAGTGATCATCTCACTTCAACAGGTCTTCATTGAAATGTTGAAAGGAGGTCAGACAGCTTGGATTGGACTGAGTTACAGTTACACAGAGGGGATCTGGAGATGGGTGGACAACTCAGTAGTGGCCACTGGGTAAGAGACCACTGTACTGAACTCTGGTGATGTAGCTACTGGGCCAGATTCATAAAACCCTCTGGTAGCATTACTGTCACACATAATATACAGCTGATTATTCAGTGATAATAATAATTTGTATGTATTTTTGCTACAATTAAAGTTCAAATTTAAATACACATTCTAATTTCAATAACTCTCCGTCTTCACTGCACTGATAAACACACTAGATACTCTGATTCTATCTTTCAGGTCCTGGAGTCGTGGACAACCATACGGTTATGAATGTGTTGTAAGTGGTTATGGGTCTGATCCTGTACTGAACTGGAATAATTATAACTGTTATGATCAGCATTATTGGATTTGTGAGAAGAGAGTGATTAGTTAAACTACTGCATGTGAGTGAACAACAGCAAAAAAAAATACTTCAATTACTTCATTTAACCTAAAAAGGACTTTGAACAAACTATCATTCCAATCAAAGTGATTTGAGAAACTTATTCAATTGCTTGTAACAAGTCATTTTTGTAGGCTGCACTTTTTATAATGTGTTATGCCCTATATTGTATCTATATGTTGTATTTTTTAGTCAGTTGGTGCCATTTGTATTTCATGGTTTTTCATGATTACTATAATTATTACTATTGTTGTTTATTAATTTAATTATTAAAACTGATCTTTTATCCATAAAACTATTATGTATAATAGACTGCAAAAACGTCTGCAGTGGTGTCATGCCAGACTGTAACAGCGTGACTAAGAAAGGCAGCGGGTCATCTTCAGTGACGAGTCCTACTTTTGTCTTGGTGGAGACGCCCAACAAATCGGTGTGTGGAGGCACTGTGATTAGGGCCAAGATGAAGGGCTTGTTGTCAGGCATCATACGTTCAGAAGGCCTGGTGTCACTCCACCTCCACCCCTACCGCACAATCTGCAGGAGCTGTGTGAGAATATTCAAGCTGCATGGGCTGGATTATCACAGGACACCATTAGGAACCTCTACACCTCCATGCCGAGACGTCTGGCATGTTGTGTTAGCATGATAAGTGTATATAGAGCAGAAACATTGTTACATCAGACCTGTGGTTAGTAGTTTATGACAGACTAAATGCTATGTAGTGTTACAGGCAGCGCTAAAACATATCATATACACATGGAAACACTGGTGTAGTTAATGTAGAGTGAGGCCCACAGCAATAAGCCCAAGAGAAAGGGATTCAGTCCTCACCACCATATATAGTCATGGTTTGATCATACATGTGCAGACACATACACAGATAAAGAGATCTGCATGAAAGTAGTAGCTGTTGACTGATGGCAGTCTGAGGCTTTAAACCACAAGTATATGCCCTGTGAATGAGAGACTCTCTCAGTGTGGCTCACTCACTGTAGCTCCCTGCTCTGCTGATGTAGCAGTATGATGATATATCAATGTACAAATTTCTTATTTAAAGGATTAATTTGCATTGTAATGAGCAAAGCATTGACTTGTTACTTTGACTGTATTATTACTATTATTATTATTATTATTATTAATAATAATAATAATAATATTTTTTCTAAAATGTAACAGATTAATGTCCAGAAAATAAACTATTATAAGGGAAAATGCCACAGAAACTGCTCTACATAGTCGAAATTTGGTATGGTTATAACCCAGATGAACATTCAGCTGTAGTTAACTGTAGTTATTACGTAAATTACATACAGTTTCCACGTTGTGCTCATAATCAAATATGGACTGTCTATTGTTTTGTTAAAAATCAGCAGGCCCTTGCAGCCCAAACACAGAAGCAAGATCAGAGCACCAAAGAAAATTATATGGACAGTGTCTGTCATATGTGGACATTAATATATATGTATATGGACAGTAGTACATCATACATTTATCAAATTGATTATTATTTTTATGGATAACATATAGCCTTATTCCCTATATTAGTCATGTGACCTACAATGGCAAAATAACATTAGCTCATGCACCTCTTTCTTTTCAAGTCAACCTTTCACTTTTAAACCTTTTAAACCTTTCTTCGTCGGAGTCTGAATTGACCACTTTCAATAGTTAACAGATGACGTTTTTCAGGGAAGCCAAAGCAGATACATATGTCATATTGTGTCCAGTGGGAAACATGAAACTCATATCTGTGTGGTCAAATGATTAGCCATGGGCCCAATGAGAAAAGGGAGACTACTGTAAGGCTGAAAGAAAGATACATGCTACGCCTTGACTCCAACCCCTGAGCTTTATAGGAAATGATTAGTCCCCAAACACAATTTCATGTGGCCTTTACAACAGAGCAACCCATTTTCCAAGCTCACCATCACATTTATGGATATGGTGATAGATCTGGCACCCCTAAGCTATCAGGGAAGAGAATCAGTACGACTGCTGGCCCCAACCTTGAATCAGGCCTGGTCTTCCGACCAACCAATCTTCCTCCTGAATGTAGGTTATACAAATCCAACTACATGCTTCTTTAGATGTCTAGAAAAAGTGCTACCACACAATATATCTCCAGATCAGATAGTATTCAAACAAGGGAGGTTTCTTTAACATTTCCCTTATGTTGTTTATGCCGCCTAAAGTGATGAACCATTCACACCTTTGTTACATCTTTATTTCTTAATAAATACTGATATTCATGATATCTTAAGACTCGAGACTTAACAAAAAGGACTTGTGACTCAACTTTGACAGGAATAGCAATAGCTCAGACAAATGCTTGGTTTATTTTGTTTTAGAAAAAAAGCATAGCGTGAAGATTCAAGTTTGCCTCCATAAGCTAGAATCATGCATAACAGCACTTATAAGGCCTTGTTCAGCATGTAAACTCTGGTATTCCCAAGGGAATGTGACAGGCTAACTTACCATTATCTTGATGGCAGTAAAACAACTGAAACAAACACCATTCACTGATGATATTTTATAAAATGCTGACAGCAACACGACGCAGGACTACATGCACGCAGACCGTTATGACAACTGTCCTTAACACCACGTCAATGTCACCAAAGACTGCAATGGTGTGTCAGACTGTCCACCCCTACCACACAATCTGCAGGAACTGTGTGAGGATATTCAAGCTGCATGGGATGTATTATCACAGGACACCATTAGGAACCTCTACAACTCCATGCTGAGACGTCTGGCATGTTGCATTAGTAAACATGGCGGCCCGATGCCATACTGGGAAACACTTCTTCTGTATGTGTAGCTCAATAAATATTGATCATATCAGTCTAAATGTATCATCATTTATTGTTCCTGGTAACCTTTATCTTCCTTCCCAATAGCACTGCAATCCCACACCTCCTTTCTGGGTACAGCTATTCTTCTGATGATGGGTGTAGCGTGTGTGAGTGTAGTCGGTGTAGTGTTCCCCATTTGAATGATGACATGAGTCTTGACGGACGATTCATGGAGTATTTATTGCTTGAAACCTCTGAAGCTGTGCAATGACTACAGTAAATCACTATAAGAGCTAAAGGAAAATGAAGGATTACAAAAACAAATTCATCCATATTTGCTTAGTTAGTACAACTTTCCTATATGATTACCTTTAACGGTACATGAAAGTCAAAAACAGGAACCAAAAAAGCTCAAACATTACAAACCATACATCTAACCATGTGTTATACAGTCTAACACTATACAAGACTGCGCTGAAACTTCTCATTCCCGTGCAAATTAGCCACTGCACGGCACTCACATCAATTTCAGTGAACAAGTAAAAGTTTTGGGGTTATTTACAGTCTGACTGGTTCAGTTTTTGATGTCGGTAGAGTCTAACTACATTCATGCCCTATAGTACAGGGCATGGCCCGTGAGAATAACTGTAGTACACTGGATACGGTACTGTATGCTGATAGAATCCAGTGCACAGTATGTTGTCCCTGTCCGACAAAATACATGTATCTCTCTAAACTTTAACCATCTTTTCTGTAGCATAATTCCCAGTCACTCCCAGCCCGTCTAGCTGCTGTCTGTGTTGCACATGGCGGTTACTCTGGATATCAGCTGGTGATCATAATGTGACTCGATTGAGTGCAGATAATAGCAGATAAGATTACCACATCATCTCCTACTCCATCATCTCCATTATTAGTTTCTTTGTTTATTCCACAAGGTGTTCAAGTGCCTTTTGTGTCAGTGAGCTTTCTTGGGTCAGCATTCGAGAGCTTTAAGAGAGTATATTTTAATTATCCATCACATTTGCCCTGTTGTGTGAGGGAATGTGTTTCCTTTAAAGCTTCTGACTAAAATGCATTTTTCTCACAAACCCATCCTTCTTTCAACGAGCATGGTCTGTCATTCCAGCACTTCTTATCAGTCTGTCCCCAGAACTCACCGCAGTCCTCATCATCTATATTATTTGGTTCCCCTGGACACCAATAGCTGTAACCCAGAGAACCAAAGTCAGGTCCTGGTTAATATTACCTTCTGATTCAGTCAAGTTCAGTATTATGTGCTCATTTACACTACCAGTCAAAAGTTAGACACGGCTACTCATGTTCTCCTCATGTTCATCTTAATGCTTTACTTTAGAATATAAGTGAAGACATCAGACTATAAAATAGCACTCATGGGATTATGCAGTCCACCTTAAAAAACTCCAGAATGGAACTTTACAGGAGGATAAAACAGCTTTCTTAACCTGCAGTGGAGGCTGATAGAGCAAGGTTTATTTCTAAGCAGTTTTGGACCAATTCTATTGGTCTGTCAGTCATGAACATTCACTAAACTGAAAGGGGAACTAGAGCTTTTACACTGTGCTAAAAAGAGATTAAAGATTTTACACCACTAAATATATATTAGAGGTGGAGATATGAAGAAATATAATACTATGGTACTTCAGGATATGTACTGTTAATATAAGCCTGTAGAGTCTTTAAGATCACCAACAACATCCATTTGTTGGGTAGTTGGGTGTGTCTTTTGACTGGACCTGTAGGCTTAATATATTATACAGAACATAATATATAGAACCATTACTGGCATTGAGTCATCTCCAACTTGTAGTCATGTCTAATTGCAGTGTGTTTTCATGTGAGGAGGAGGATGAATTTCAGTCACTTACTCAGTGGTCACTTCTGAGCCATCCACCCATTTCCAGACCCCCTCTGATACTCTGTCGCACAGACCAATCCAAGCTCGACCTTCTCCCAGTGTTTTAAGCAAAAAATCCTGTAAACATGATTATATAGATCAAATAATGTTGAAAACCAGTTGCTCTCTCACAAGCACACACGCTCTACATACCTCTTCTTCCCTGCTGTTTACGATGATCAGATCTGCTCCTCTCTGTATGCAGTCCTGTCTGCTCTCAGTCCATGTCTTCATTCCAGCAACAACGTAATAAACTTTGCCTCCAAAGTAAGACCATCCTTGCTTGTTATATGTTTCTGTTCAGAGAGTACAACATATGATGCTTTTTGTATCTCTATAGAACACATATTTGTAAATGCATCCTTTTCATTTAAACCAGAGACATCCATGTTGGTCTCAGATGTCCAAAATACATTGTTGCAGTAGCCTTCTGGCTTGTGTGATCTTTAGCAAACTGCTGCCCATCCACAATCTTTTTTGGAGAGCGGCGGTCTTTCCTTGTAACCCTGCTATGCACAGCATTGTTGTTCAGTACTCTCTCCTGATGGTGGACTCATGAGCATTAACATTAGCCAATGTGAGAACTTTAGTTGCTTAGACATTACCTTGGGTTCAAGGTTTGTGAACACCCAAAAACTAATACATCCTTGCTCTTGGTGTGATCTTTGTTGGTGGACCACTCCTGGGGAGGTTAATAACGGTTTTGAATTTCCTCCATTTGTACACAGTATGGATGGTCTGTGGACGGCGGAGTCCAAACTCTTTTAGAGATTGATCCTCAGAAACCTCCTTTATTCGTGCCATGATACACTTCCACAAACATGTTGTGAAGATCAGACCTTGATAGATCTCTATTATTTAAGTAAAACAGGGTGCCCACTCACACCTGATTGTCATCATCCCATAGACTGAAAACTCTAATGACTCTAATTTCACCTTCAAGTTATCTGCTCATCCTAGAGGTTCACATATGTTTGCCACTCATGGATATGTAACGGATATTGGATCATTTTCCTCAATAAAGAAATCCCCAAGGCAGCATTAAAAAAAAAAAAAAAAAAAAAAAAAAGGTTTGGCCTGGAAATAACCATTCATAAATAGAGCTAATTGGAAAGAGATATTGGTGCCCAACTGTGATACTCAGTATCTTGGGGGGTTGGTTTCTTATCAAAACTGTATAGAAATAAGTGCTTTGTAATACAAGTAAAGTAAAATTGCACTGAACCATTTCTCTTTTGCATTGAACTCTTGAATATTGAGTGCTTTATATTTTAATTGTTAGTGAAGTCTTTTAAAGAACTGGGACACTACAGTCCTCATGCATGTGATTACCTTCATTTGTTTTAGACTTGCCTTGGAGGCTGAAACGAAAATGTAAGGGGTATAACAGAAGCAACTCCAACATGAGAGAAGTTCCAAAGAAGCTCTGGCTCACTCTGAAGTAAATGCATCACTGTGGCGTAACTGAAGTAATCCATAGTCTTCAGCTCTAACTGAGTCTGCTTACCTACAGAAGAGAGTTTGTTCTGTAGATTGGTGCTATTGGTCTGGAGCTCTGCAGTGAACCTGAACCACAGAAAGGTGATGGAGACCACAAGGAGAACACACAGCAGCCCCAGACACACTGCAGTCTGTTTATAGCTTCTGCTGCCTGCAGTGCTCGTTCCTGAAACTAGATACATAGATATTTCATTGGCGGAGTTCACTGGTCACATATTAAACTAAGAGGACTAATTTGACTTCAATGTGGTTCTCTGCATACTTTATTATACTCCTTACTGAGTTCAGTCAGATGAAATATAAACAGATAGAAACAGAGTGGTTTGATATAAAAGTCATTTGTAGAGGAAAGCAGTAATGTTGCCTCGTGTCTTTACTATCCAGACCTCCAGTTAACCTACACGTGCCTTCTGAGTGTTTATATTAGAGTGTCTTATTCACAACTATGCTAACATAATGTCTCAAGCTTTTCACACAGTAGCTCTAAAAAGTGCACTCTTTCAGATCTATTAAAGTCTCAGTTGCCTGGTTCCTATCACCGTCATACTCTGAAACAGGGCATTTCACATCAGGCCAATCTGAATGACTTTGTTTGCTTATTGTGGTGAAATATTGAAAACTTGGCACCTGGAATTGGTGCTCGCTATGGTATCCCAGGTGGTTGCTTGGTGTTTCCTATGGTATCTTAATTAAGTGGAATTAAGTTACTGATGTAGAAGTTGGCTACAGTAGTGGAAAAGCTGAAGAAGCTCTCACCTGTACACTGAGGTCCTCCTGCTGCAGGTGAATGAAAGGTTGGGGCCGCTTTCTCCTCATTCCTGTAATGAACGGCTGCATTTTGGTTGTGTATATTTCTCCCTGGGATTACTGGAGCACAGTTCGGTTGGTATCCTCTGGTGTTTTGAGTATCTATGCTGGCCTTATAGGAATTCTCATAACCGTCTGGAACATACGCTGCGTTTGCATACACATTGTCCATCATCTCTGTTCCCTGATGGAAGTCTGAGTAATAAATAAGTCTATATCAGACACTCTGGGCTTTATAAACGACTCTGAGTGTGGAGATAACGCTGTGTGCTGGTGTGCGGTGATGCAGGTGATGGCAGGAAGTCGAGAAGGAACATTTCAGTATCTTTGATCTTCAGGCATGTTTAGTTTTCTCTTCATTAAAGTTCAAATCATGTATTTATTATTCATGTATTTATTAATTCTTCTATGTTGTTCCAGCCAAAGTGGATAATGAACATTATAGTAGTCAGCAGTGTAAAACATAGAGAGCTGCCAAAAAAGACATCTTGACAATAAAATTAGCTTTATCTTATATAAACTGATCTAAAATCATAACTCTCTCGTTTTGAGATTGTTGTAAGCTTAATATAAGATTACGTAACTAATTACTATTCATTTTTGTCTTGTTTTAAGTCATTTTAGTAAGTCAAATGACCTCACTGAGAGATAGAAGATCATTTTGTGAAAATATGCACAGATATTTGCCAATGTGGTAAAATAATCTGGTTTACTAAAATCACCTAAACAAAATCACTCATTATCAAAAGAATAGCTGCACCCAGAAGGAGGTGTGGGACTGCAGTGCTATTGGGAAGGAAGATAAAGGTTAGCAGGAACAATAAATGATGATACATTTAGACTGATATGGACAATATTTATTGAGCTACATATACAGAAGAAGTGTTGTCTGGCCGCAGTGTTTGCTAACGCAACATGCCTTGCTGTGTGGCCCAGTGGGCAGCCACACAGCAAGAAGAGCCTGGGTTAGATTCCCTGGCCATGTACCCAAGATACTTTGTGTGTGGAAGTTTGCATGTTCTCCACGTGTCTGTGTGAGTTTCCTCCTCCAGGTGCTCCTTTTTCCTCCCACAGTTCAAAGACATGCAGTCAGGTGAATTGGAGATGCTAAAATGCGCCCCCTAGGTGTGAGTGTGTGAGTGAATGAATGTTTATGTCTGTGTATCTGCCCTATGATGGACTGATGGCCTGTCCAGGGTGTTTATTACCTTCTTCCCAATGAGTGCTGGGATGGCCTCCAGTGCTCCCCCTTGACCCAAACGGATAAGCATCTTAATTAAGTGAATAAATAAGTCATGTAACATAATGCGCGATCACGTAAAATCAAGAAAACTATTTTTATTATGGACATATTCAACATAATTTTTGAAATTTCAAAGCTCCATTGAGAAGGTTTCTTTATAGGTAATGATGAAGGCACTTCTGTTAGGGTCATCCTACTCAGAATAGACTAATCAGCAATCTGGAACCAAAAAGGTGGATGTGGTAAGTCAATGTTGAGTTTAAAATTTGTTAAGCCAGCTTTCTGAAATGCCCCCCAGCTCTTGAGACCAGACCACTGACTGCAGTTGATTGGGTCCCTGTAGGCAAGGTGCCAGGCTCTACCCAAGAGAGTGGTTGCCTTATCTGCAAATTAATAACAAAAAACAAACGATCAACACATTCTTTACAGCTCCAGCTAGATAGGACATGAAAATGTGGACACGGGGTCTGTATACAAATACTCAGCTGATGGTACATCTGATTGGAGTGATGTCTTGGAGTGCTGGTCCAGGTCCGATAACTCTGGACAAGCCTTCTGTCACCACTCCAGTGGTCAGCGTCTTTCTTCTGTGTTTGGCAACATGCTTATTTTGTGTTATTTCATATGCAGCACTGACGCTTCGAAATATTACTAATCTATTAATACTAAATAAATATCTACTTTGTTGTTCATTTCCTGCAGCAGTACCTCCGCTTCATAACTACATTTAGGGATTAATCACGCTGGGATTAATCCTGGTCTAGATACTCACGCTGGAATTAATCCAGGCCAAAATACTCGCGTTGACATTAATCCAGGTTTAGGCTGTGATTAATTCAGGTTTAAATACTCAGATTGTAATTAATCCAGGTTTAGATATTTAGGCAGTGATTAATCCTGGTTTAAATACTCAGATTGTAATTAATCCAGGGTTAGATATTTAGGCAGTGATTAATCCAGGTCTGAATATTTGGGTCATGATTAATCCAGGTCTAGATATTTGGGTCATGATTAATCCAGGTTTAAATACTCTGACTGCGATTAATCCAGGTTTAGACACCCAAATTCTGATTAATCCAGGTGTACAATTACAGTTTATTACTGAAGTTATATAAAATGCTGTCTTACTTTGTAGTATGGTTATTAAGCTGGCCTTTGACTGTCATTTCCATGCATTTTAGCAGGTTTTAAATTGGAAATCATAGATACAATCTGGTAACCCAGCATCCAAATAATCTAACTGTATTTCAGCAGTGGGATCCTGGAGCTACACTGGAGTAGAAGGCTTCATAACCTGGACAATATAATGATACCTGTTAAAATAACAAACTGTACTAAAACTCAGCAGCTTTTTCACATATACTACATCTCATAGACTCTCGCCATCCCACAACTGCAGCAACCAAGACAAGGCAGGGCTATTTATTAATAAAGTAGCACATAAAACATATTTGCATTTACCATCTGCAGAGACACCCCCGTGGCCGCACAGATAAGTTAGATATGGCTATTCTAAGCAATCTAATCTACTAATAAGTAATTGAACCAGAACGTATATTTCTGACCCGGCCACCAGAGGATTGAAGACAACCCAGTGATACAACAGCTGTGTACAATGATCAGTCAGCATGTTTCAAAACAGGGTTTGTGAGCTCTAGCCTTGGAGGGCTGGTGTCTGAAAACCACTTCTACAACTGTACTTTGGAAATATATATATCCCTACAGATTTCTTTGAAACACTGAAAGAAAGTCTCCAGAAAAGAATGGAAGCTGTACTGGACATGTTTCTGGATGTAGGCACTCTCAAAGAATTGTGCAGCTTGGTGGATGCCTTCCCTGTCGTTTTACTGGTTGTTCCAGGTAGTTCCACAGATTTCCAGGAGGATTCAAATCTGGGGATTCTGTGGGCCATACTAGATGTGTGAATGCTCCTGAATGTTGATCATGCCAATCAATCAGTCACATTTGCAGCCCAGTGAATGTGAGAACTGCCATCCTGGAATACAGGGACAGGAATGTTACTGCATGTTCCTGGGTAGGATGATGGGCAAAAGGCAAAACCTGTTTGTTCCAGCAACTCAGTGTAGGCACTGTGGTTCAAATTTACTGT
>CM067500.1:1362037-1389595 GCA_034552555.1 Semaprochilodus insignis
TCTGGGTGTGGAGGCATCGTGGTCAGCACCAAGAGCCACGTCCAAAAACCCTGGTGTCACTCCACCTCTACCACACAATCTGCAGGAACTGTGTGAGAATATTCAAGCTGCATGGGATGGAGTATCACAGGACACTATTAGGAACCTCTACAACTCCATGCCGAGATGTCTGGCATGTTGCATTAGCAAACATGCTGGTTCAACGCCATACTGAGAGACTCTACTTCTGTATGTGTAGCTCAGTAAATATTGTCCATATCAGTCTAAATGTATCATCATTTATTGTTCCTGGTAACCTTTATCTTCCTTCCCAATAGCACTGTAATCCCACACTTTATTGCTATTCTTTTTATGGGGGTATGTATATATTATTATATTTATATTTATATATTTTTTTTTAAACAGGTGTTATTGCAAACAGCAGATCTGTGTCACATGGCCACAATGGTTCATATGCAGACATTGACATAAATGAGATGATCAGAAACACTGGTCATCAGAAACACCAGAACTCAGGTGCAGTAAACTCATTCAAACCCTTATTGACATTCATCCACTCATCATTTCATTATGTTCATGTTAGATCTACTCATGAATATCAAGGACTTTTGAAGGCTTTAACTTTGAGATCTTTTGGCCTGTTTGCCAACAGGATATGGTAAACCTTCAGTGTACCAAGCTTGGCTTTGGACAAATTAGAGCGATTGTCCTTAGCATAGCTGTGATTTAGAGTTTAACCTTGTGGCTACACTGCTGTGTTTTTGAAAGCTGGCATTTGAAGCGCACCTGCACTAAACCCAAATGCCGTGTTGTTGTATCTCACATATAATTGAAGTTTATAATAATTTATCAGAATAATTGTTCGGAGAAGCTAGACCTATACTCATAGATAAGCTGGTTTTACTCATGGCCAGCCCCTAAAACTATGTATTTCTGTTTTAGATTCAGGACAAAACACTTCAGGAAGCAGAGTCAGCAGACTGGCTGCAGTGCTTTTTGGGCTGCTGTGTGTTCTCCTGCTGGCTGCCGCCACACTCCTGTGGTTCAAGCTCACCAGAGAGAGAGACCAGCTCCAGGCCAGTTACAACAATCTGGCTATAGACAAAGACCAGTTACTGAGCAGTTACGCCAAACTGATTACAGAGAGAGACCAGCTACAGACCAAAAACACCAACTTAACTATAGAAAGAGACCAGTTACAGACCAGTTACACCAACCTGACTACAGAGCGAGACCAGCTAAGGACCAGTTACACCAATCTGACTACAGAGAGAGACCATTTAAGAATCAAACTGGTTAAAGAGAGAGACAATTTAAAGACCAATTACACCAACCTGACTAGAGACAGAGACCAGTTACAAACCAATTACACCAATCTTACTATAGAGAGAGACCAGTTACAGACCAGTTACACCAAACTGACTATAGAGAGAGACCAGCTACAGACCAATTACACCAACCTGGCTAAAGAAAGAGATCTGTTACAGACCAATAACACCAACCTGGCCAAAGAAAGAGATCTGTTACAGACCAATAACACTAACCTGACTAGAGAGAGAGACCGGTTACAGACCCATAACACCAACCTGACTATAGAGAGAGACCAGTTACTTTTGGATGAAAAACACCTACAGGACAAAATTAAACAAGTAACTAAAGAAAAGAAAGAATTGCAGAGCAGCTGCAACACCATGAGAAACCAGATGGACCTTTTGCAGAAGGAGACGACATGCCTTCGCAAGAAATTGAATGGTTCAGGTGAGTAAATTCTTTGAGACTCAATTTAGTGACAGTATGTTATCCACAGCTGTGAACAACTCGATACCTTGTGGTATATATACATACAAAAGAGTGATATAGCATTTTGTGGGGAGCAATTTAATGTCACGAGCAGTCATCCCTAGAGTAAAAAGGATTGGAGGTTCACAGCATTATGAGCCACCACTTTGCTTCCACTCATGGTTTGTTTCTGTTTCTGCACTACACATGGTTAGTCAGTCGATATTTCCATCAAATGCAAGTCATTCTGGGTCATGCTGACCAATGAAAACCCAATATTCTAGAGGCAGCCACAAATCTGCCTTGAGGCATAGTAAATCTTATCATATTATCTTAATATAGTACCTATATAGGTGGACAATATACACCCACCCCTACCCCCAACACACAGGGCTGGTTGAAAGCTTGTAAGCACATTATCATTTGGTGAAAGTGATATGATCCATAATATGACCGTTGATCACTGAACTCATTATAACAGCTACTGTGTTGCATTAAAAGTATTTGAACCTGGTGAAGAACTGGTCTAAATACGTTGAGCAGCAATGTCTTGAACCAAATGGCTCCTTCACATTGACTTAGAGGATCTTGGCCCGTTCCGCCTTAAGGAACTGCTTTAACTCTGTTTTGTTGGTGACCATTCTTTCATGAACACCACACTTAACAGTTCTATCAGATTAAGATCTGGACTTTGACTCAGCTGTTCCAAAATGCTTTAATCTTTCTTTGTATGCTAACTGGGGTTTTTAAGGTTATGGTCTTTCTGTAGGATGCACCTTCGGTTGAGGTTCAGTTCAAGGTCGGATGGCCTAATATTCTCCTGTAGAATTTTTTGATACAATCCAGAATTCAAAGCTCCATCAAATGATGGCAAGCTTTCCTGCTCCAGTAGCAGCAAAACAACCCTAAACGATGATACTGCCACCTCCATGTTTCACAGTTGGGATGAGGTTTTATGCTGGAGTGCAACGTTTAGCTGCCCAACATAACATCTCTCCTTCAAGCAGTAAACATCCAATTTTTGCATTCTGCCCACTTGACATTATTCCAGTGGTCTTCTGGCTCATCCGAGTGGTCTTTAGAATTTTTTAAACTGTCAGAAATGTTCTTCCTGGTGAGCAGTGGTGTTCTCCATGCTTTTGCCTTGCTATTTCATAGGTACTGGGTTGGCACCATTAAATATGGCGCCATCCTGAAGCTCCCAGTTTCTGTGTTCATGAATGTTTGATACTGTAGCATTGGCACACAAAGAGGGGGCTCTTTTTATTGACACGCATCACTTAAACTAACAAACAACGACATTAAACAAAAAAACGAATATCTTTTCAGGATCAAGACCATTTACAAGTGACTGCCTACCAGTCAGTAAAGAGCTAGTAATGAACAGCTGAGAGCTGCAGAACTAATCATCGTTGCAGCAAAGATTTCTTCTGCTGGTTAGCTTGCTGTTCCACAATGCGCATGGTTCTTTCATGGTTGTAGATCTGCATCTGAACAATATTTAGGCAATCTCATTTGCATAATCTATGAAGTGAAGTCATAGTGAAGACCAGTTTTAGGCATGCTAGTAATGGATTGGCTGTAAGGTGAGGGGACTGATATGCTAATAAAGCATTATGGGACTAGGGTAGGGCTGGGATATTGTTTTCCTACTAATGTTGATACCAATTCTACGCCTTTGGGTTCATTCATGCAACATTATTGATTAGCATGTGAAAACAGGTTTGTCCAGAGCTGAGCAATGAAGCTAGAAAACATGCAGTCGTGGGCCACATCTGGCAAAGGTCTGGCACTGCTGGCCCACTGACGCCACTGGCAAGCTCCATGTGAGCCAAAAGCAGACCACATATGAAAACTAATGTAGCCAACATGTTCCAAAACAGATCTGGTCCACTTCTAGCAGAGATATGGCAGAATTGTCTACTTTCGGTTGATGTGTGACGCTGATCTGGTGGGTACGTGGCCTACATTTTGCAACGGGAGCAGACCGCCCAAGTGCCGTCAATCCATGTAGCAAGTCGGCCTGATGAAAATGGGAATGTGGGGCAGGTTTGGGCCAGAACATTGTATTGAGATGGCTTAATAGTGGTTTAATTCAACCGCAGTGACAGACAGTGCCATGCATAAACACAAACACTATTGTTATATTGACGTCACCAGTAAAAGGCGTGGATCTGCAGGACACTTGATCTGCAAGCTTTAACTGTAGTGGCTATGTGGTCAACAATGCAGGTGCAGGGGCTCATGCAGTCTTGTAGAATTAGAATGCCAATGCCGTCGTCCTCTTATTGTCTTGAAGCTGAGTCGACTAAAAAGCAGTGTATTCAGTTACCTTATACGTTTTACAGTGTTCACTGCATTAATAAACAAATGGAAGCAGATATGGATATAATATAATTTTCTGTTTGAACAGATACACAGGACAAGATGGGCTGTTTGTTCTTCAACTCCAGTGTTTACTACATGTCTACTGAGGAGAAGACCTGGGCTGAAAGCAGAGAGGACTGTATCCAGAGAGGAGCAGACCTGGTGATCATAAACAGCAGAGAAGAACAGGTGAGCGAGTGAGCGAGAGAGAGAGAAGAGAAAGAGGGAGAAGATAGAGTGTCATTGTTCATCACTGGTATATATCAATGCTGTGTTCCCAGGAATTCATCGGCAATAATACCGGCAGCAGTGACATTTGGATCGGCCTGACCGACAGTGCCAACGAGGGGGTCTGGAAATGGGTGGATGGCTCAGCACTGACCATTGCGTAAGAGGACCACTATGTTCAAATCTGATGAAGACAGCCTTACTTGAAGAGACTGGCTACTGTTCAAAAGTGCCATCACCGTTTCAATGTTTCACCTACTATGACAACGTCCACTGAGTCAAATATGGTAGTGTGAAAAGGGTATATGGTTGCATGATGTGATTGTGAAATTGATGCTGGGTATTGTACTGAAAGAACATTGCCCTGAAAGGAAATCAGAATGAAAATCATATTAAATAATTTTTCATTCTCTGGCTTTCAGGTACTGGAATACAGGAGAACCGAATAATGGTGGAAAAGAAGACTGTGCTGAGTTTTACAGCGATAATACGAGATGGAACGATAGACAATGTGTTAATAGAAGAAAGTGGATCTGTGAGAAAACCATGTAGAGAGAGTTACGGGGAGGTTGTAGACTCCAACACAAATGCCTCGTTTCACATACTGTATATGTATAAGGTATATGTCATTACTGTCCAAAGAAAAACAAGTATCTCCAAAATGGCAGCTTTACAGGGAAGGGCAAAAACTTAATTTGAATGCTAGTCAATGGAACCAGACTTTCCCCCCGACCCCAAGCGATTTTGGGCCATTTCTGTTGGTCCATTCATCATGAAAATTCCACACAGTGTAAACAGTAGTTCAAATGGTGCATAAAAGTAAGTAAAATGATGCATCTCAAATAAGTAGTTTTATTAATGGAGCAGAAACATAATATACAACTGTGTGTTCATTTGTGTATAATTACCTGTAACAACAAATTATTAGTGTTTTTGTTCGCTTAGAATGAGCCCTTAATATCCACCTAGAAACGGTTTTCAACAGAACCTACCACCGCCATGTGTCTGTAGTAGCCCAGAACAGATAAACAACACACTGGCTGTAGAGAGTGCCTTTCACAAATAGTGTTTTCACATTGAAACAGTAGCTTGAATTTGGTGGTGGCTGGAAGACGCAGACTGTTGTTCTGTGCATTAAACTCCGGGTATGATATTTTGACAGCTTATATTTCCTTATCAAAAATACTACCAGAATTAAAACTACAAGGCTGATGTCAACTTCATATTACCACTTCTTATTCGAGTTTTCCCATCTTAAGTTGGGTGTAATCTGGAATGAAAACATTGGAACAAGAAACTTTGGTAACACTTTCTATGAATCTGGTATCCATAATGCATTGTAAGTACATTCATAAAGATCTACAAAGCATTCATAATGCTTTATAATACTTGACATAAGCCTGTGTAAATGTACATAAATGATTATAATAGTGCACAGAAACTGTTACAACACCACAGAATAAGGCTTCATAGCACAAAGTGACATAATGCATTATAATATATATATAACTGACATTATCGGTCAGACCAGCATCATAAAGTCTATTAACAAATATCATTCATACCCCCAGACATTCCTCACTATCTCCAAAATGAAAATAGTTTATAACCGCATTGAACATGCAATGAACTCTTTGAACTCTCAATTGAGCATGTAATAAGCTCTCTTATTACAGACTTTAGGTAAAGTGAGGTTGTTGGTCAGCTCTATGAATTAGTTCATGTTAATATAAGCATATAAGAACTGTGAATAAAGTAAGATAGCCTTAAACAAGAGGAATACCAGAGTCACTAGACTGTACTTTGAACAGGGTTTAATTTATTGATGAAATATACTTTTACAAAATGCATGCCGATATCAATTCATCTGAATAGACAGTTCCTCTACGCTCGTAGTGATTATGTTAATGATCAACAATATATAAGATTATAACGCATTATGTCACTTTGTGCTATAAGCTTTATACTGTGGTGGTCCAACATTGTACGTGGCAAAAAGACTCCAAAACCGACGTGTGCAGAGCTAAAAGTCAGAGTGGCTTTATTAACAAGCGGGCAATCCAACCGAGCAACAACAAACAGAGCAACAAGGGGAGAAGGCAGATACGGAGTCAGGGACAGGCGTAGGTCAGAACCAGAAAGAGCAGGCAGCGAGAGCAAACAGGTTGAGAGGGCAAGACGAGAGGGGAAAGTCCAAAGGAGGGAAAACAGAGATCCAGAGCCAGAGAGTCACAGAATGAGTCCAAGAGGGGAAAGACGAAAGAGTAGTGAAAGATCAAAGGAAGCCAAAACCGGAATAAACACAGATCAGAAATACCGCTCAGAATTGCACAGACAGTGATATGAAACAGCTGAACTAAAACTCAGATGACCCGGAACGAATCGGAGAATCCGACCGGGAGCACGTGGACATGTCGTCATCGAGCGTAGCCCTCTGGGACGTGGAGTCCGGGAGAGCAAAGGAGCCGGGGAAACCCGGAAGCATGACAGCGTGTAATTATGAACATTTATGTACAGCTACAAAGGCTTATGTCAAGTATTCTAAAGCATTATGAACACTTTATAGATCTTTATGAATGCACTTATAATGCATTATAGATACCTGATTCATAGAACGTGTTTTTTTTTAGCAATAAAAATGATCTACCCATCCACTGAGGCATATCCTTGCCTTAAAGGCGATTAACCTCAGCAATACTGGTGTTTATCATATCACTTCAGCTCTTCATAGATGGGGGTGTCACTTTATTGTTGTAATACTTGCTAAGATTGAAATCATAGGACGTGTCCGGAATTGTGTTTGGAATTGTGGGAGTCCTAGCTGAATACAGAATATGAGTTCTTCATGGTAGAATTCCTTCACAGCTATCAAAGTACAATGATGCTATAAAATTGTATTGTTGCTGCCGGTACAACGTTTTTTTTGTCTGTTGTATTTATTTATTCGTTTTACATAATTCCTATAAAGCCTCTGTTGAGAAGCAGTGATGCATGTGCTTATAACCTCTTTGTAACCTGGTAACTCTGTTTTGTAAGCATACTTAAACTCTAATATGGCCTCCCAAGACTAATTATATGTATTATATAATTACATGTATTATATAAATGTATTACACTGTTATAACCTGTACATACTAATAAAACCACTCTCAACATTTATGGCATCGTGTCTATAATATACTGTATCACTTATTATAGCAGGATCAGCTGGGAAGTGTGAACAGCTGCTACTTAAAACATGAGCCCCCTCTGTGATGTTCTGGGGGTGTCCCACTATGCCTACACTGAGCTGCTGAGGAACATAACATTCCCATCCTTGTAAGACGGCCATTTTCATGTTCACAGGGCTGCAAATGTGATGGATTGGCATGATGAACATTCAGGAGCATTCACACATCTGGATTTGCCCATAAAATCCCCAGATTTGAGACCTCCTGGAAATTTGTGGGACGACCTGGAACGAGGGAAATGACATGGAAGGCCCAACTGTGGAATTCTTTGATGGAAGAGTGGCTGAACACTAATGTGGAAAAGTCTGGTTCCACTGACTTCCATTAAAGTTAAATGCCCTCTCCTGTAAAGCTGCCATTGTGGAGATCTTCTTTGGACAGCGACAAAACAGAATGTTGGCTTATAGATGCAGGAAAAAAGGTCAAACTCAGGAAACGTGAAATTCCTCAATCTTTTTAATTCAGGAGTGACCACACTTGTTTAGAGTAGTGGGCAGCCCTATCCATGGCATTGGGGGAGCAGTTGGGGGTTAGGTGCCTTATTCAAGGGCACTTTTGTTGGTTCAGGGAATCCAACTGCCGCCTCTCCGGTCACAAAGCTGGTAACCTAAGCTCCAGCCCACAACTGCCTATGGTGTGTTTACATCCAATAAATAAGATGCAATTTAAGGTCTGATTTCCCGGACCACCTTTTCTCCCAAAGATGAAAGCTTTAGTGCAAGTTCTGCAAGGAAGACTATGTCACTCATTCATTACTCTGGCCAATCGCAATGCGCCACCTGTCTTTAAAAGGCTTTCATGTGCAGATGTTTCTACATTGTCTTCCTTCCTCCATCCCCACCACCAGTTTGGCCCCGGTCCTGTTGTACAGTGAGTAGGCTCCGCCCCTGCCGTCCATATCTGGCAGGACCTGCGAGGGTCCGAACGTTTCAAGACCTGGGCCTAGGACTGGGCCTATGCCAAAGACTCCTTAGTTGTTTGAAAATTGTCATCCTTCAAATTGTACACCTTATAGAAGATTAAATATCATTTTCCATCACTTTTGCGTCTTTCTGGCAGAACTATGAGTTCCCACTTAAGTTCCTGGGGGTGCACATCACAGACAACCTCACCTGGTCTGTGAACACAGCGTCACTGGTCAAGAGGGCACAGCAGCGCCTGCACGACCTTATCAACCTCTTATTAATATTAATATATATGACAATTTTTAAGTTTGGATCACTTTTTCACTTTATAATATTTTTTTGCCCATATATATATAATTTCAATTCCGTGCTGCTGCACATTCCCCACACTTTTGTTTGTGTAAATTCCATACACTCCATACACTTTTGTTTGTAAATTCCGTACATTCCATAGACTTTTGTTTGTAAATTCCGTACATTCCATACACTTTTGTTTGTGTAAATTCTGTGCTGCTGTAAATTCCATATACTTTTGTTTGTGTAAATTCCATACATTCCATACACTTTTGTTTGTAAATTCCGTACATTCCATACACTTGTTTGTAAATTCCGTACATTCCATAGACTTTTGTTTGTAAATTCCGTATGCTCCATCCACTTTTGTTTGTAAATTCCGTACATTCCATACACTTTTGTCTGTGTAAATTCTGTGCTGCTGTACATTCCATACACTTTTGTCTGTAAATTCCATACACTTTTATTTTTGTAGATTTGTTCTGCATACACTTGTTGTGTATGGAATGACAAAGTTTGTCTTGGCCCAAGTCTGTTACTTTTAAGAACTGAGTGGTTAAAGCTTGCTTCCCAAAAGAAATCAATCAATCAATCAACTGTCATCAATTTACTAACGTACAGCAGAGGCTGGTAATTAAACAGAACGTCTGTAGAGGATCTGTTGGGAGCCATCCAAATACAGTGAGGCCTATTACTGTAATTCCTTTATCTTTCTAACTGCACAGGCTACACTGAAGCCAGGGCACCGGCACATGTCCAGGAGTTTATTACAGTTATTACACACCTTCAAAAATGCTATATCATGGTTGAAAAGCTGGCCTTTGACTCCTTCCTTACTTCTACTTTCCGTGGGTTTTGAACATTGTTGGAAACAATACAAGCAATCTAGTAACCCAGCATCTAAAAACCCGGTAGTATGAAGCAGTGGGATCGTTTACTGCTCACACTGGAGTAGAAGGCTTTAAAACCTCTATAGTGTAATATAATGAAGATGGTGATTGATGAACCGTAGTAAGCCTAAAGCAGCAGCATCACATGTACCACGAGTCTGAAGTAGCTCACAGGCTCTTACAGTCACACCCCTGCAGCAGAATGAATCTCTATAAGACCAGACTGGACTAGTTATTATTGTAATACCTATTATTGGAGTGTAACCCGAGGTATAATTTCAGTATTATATTCCTTTAGAAATCAAGATAAAAATACAGTGTTATGGAGTTCATAATTTACAAGTTAAAATGTGAATAAAAAGTTAAAAACAGTATTTCATGCTGATTAGTAGTGTTAAAATAACTTCAAAGTACTCTTTGTTTAAAACATTTTCGGTAATTAAAAATAATGCAGTCCTTGTATGTTTTCAGTCAAACCTGAGTTTGGGCCTTAGTCGTGTTTCTATTGGTTGGTTTAGCTGTTAGTTTGCCTTCTGTACTTCTGATTGGTAGGGGGCGGGAATTAGAGCGGATGAGGAGCAGAGAAAGAAGACGGAGAAGAGACGAGGGGGATGAGCGAAGGAAAATGGCAGATTCAGACAGATTTTGTTGACCTCACGTTGGCAAAAGTTGATTTAGGTCCACACAGACCTAGTGTATCAGTGAGTAAACCAAGTGAGAGACTTTGGGTGTCGTGTTTAGCCGTTACTATCCGTAATAGCTTTGTTTGTTGACTTTAAAGAGCTCTCAATGTGTTAGCAGCGCTAGCTAGCCTTAGCGCATTAGCACAACAGGTTAACGGCTGCCGTTTCAAACTAGCATCTGAGTTTGGTGACACGGGGAACCGACCAACCGCTCAGTTAGCGCCACGAGCTACCAGGACACAGCTTGTGGTTCCACTGAGTGCACCGAGGGAGCACCGCTGCCCAGGCAGAACCCCAGGCGACCCGGGAAGAAGTCCAGAAACTTTGCTCTCCACACCTCAAGTCAAGGGCCGTCAGAGAGGCGCCGTCCATTTCTCTTCTCCTCCTTTTCATGACTGTGTAGAGTAGACTGTGAGTACTCTGAGACGTTTGAATCCAGCTATCAGGCCTGCAAGGGGGGTTTATTTCTTTTATTTTCCTGCCGGCTTTTGTACATGTTTTTCTGATTTCATAAGTTATTGTGTAAATGCAATACCCACTTCAGTACTGTTTTGGACCTACCTTGCTTTCAGCAGTGTTTAAGTGTAGCTACGTGTTTTACGTGTTGTTACTGCCCAGTATTAAGAGTTAAGCAAATTTGCCTAGTACAGTACATATCGGTTCTCAGATTACTACAGAGTGCTTTGTTACCTGAGCAATAGTGTCAATTGTGGTCAAGGGAAAAACAGTGCGACGGCAGAGCTACTCATTTACTTTTCTGCAAATTTTGACAATAAATATAATTCATTTAATTCTTCAGTCTTGAAATTTCTGGGAACATCTCACATGTGGTACCGCCGCATGTGGTACCGCCCGCGCAGTGTCTATAGGTAAAACAGGAGTTAAACATATTTACTGGGAAAATTTAGTTTAAAAGAACTTGGGGCCCTGTCCTACTGGCATTGGACATCGAAGGGGTTACAGGAGTATCTAACATATTTGCATTTACCATCCACAGAGACACAGATATCAGCTTTTTCAGCAGAGATACCACTTAAGCTACACCCCTGCCTGCATCCCACACCTTAAGATACACCCCTGGCCGCACAGCTGCACGGACCTGTCAGAGATGTCCGGCTATTCTAAGTAATGTTATCTCCTAATCACCATCTGAACCAGAAGCTGTATTTCTGATCACCAGAGGCTCAGAGGCCTCACAGTGATAGGACGGTGCTTCAGGAAACAGCTGTGTACAGTGTTAGTCAGCGTTCTTCAGTTCTGGTCCTGGAGGGCTGAATGCTGCTTTAATCCTAATCCTAGTGCTGATCATACAGTCCAGTACATGTATTATGTATCTCTGAAAAAAGTGGTCATTATTACAAGTTTGTTCAGTTTTGTACTTGAGTAAATCCTCTTGGCCAGAAAAGAGGAAGTCAATAGGAATAGTAGAAAAGAGATGCAGAGAGTGTGAGCAGCTTAGGGTTTTTGAAATGTTGCTAGGTGGTTGCCATGGTAACCCAGGTGGTTGTTAAGGTGTCGCAAGGTGTTTAAGAAGATTATTACAACTACATCTCATATCAAAACTAGTCATTATTATTCTTCTCTCGGCTGATTGTAATATTTGTTTTAGTTAGTTTTTCAAAATAAAAGTCTCTGTGCACTTAAAATCTGTTTGAGAAGATTTTTAATCGTGCAATGGGTTCTTTGAGTGTTCATGTTTCTGAAGAACCCTTGAAGAACCATCTATAAGGGTGTTAAAGATTATACAAAAGTTAACAACAGTATACATACATGCATACAGTTTATCATAAAACTCTTTAAATGTATTTCATTTATATAGAAATTATTTAATACATCGTGTTTAGGATCAGATGGATTCTCCCTTGTTGCTGTAGCTGGAAAATATATACACAGACACTTTCACCAGTCAGAGTCTGTCCATGTTCTGCTGGGCAGCAGCTTTTTGAATAAACGTTTCAATGAGCCGCTACAGTAGGTAAAGGCTGGCCTGAGTAAAGACTGAGAAGAAACAGAAAATAGCTCTTCAGGCTTTTGAGTGATATCTGCTAAACATGTTTGTTTGATTTTTCAGACACTAAAAAATGAAAGAACACTTAATGAAAGTAATATTTAATGGCTGTTTACACTGGAAGGTAATGAAACTGAAAGGGTCTTTGAGTGGCCTTTGACATTCTAAGCAAGTATAATGATGTTACATATAGCTCAAATATATTCATGGAAAAACGCAGGTTTAAAATGTCCTGCTTACCCAGAGAGGAGAGAGTGTACGGTCACTGCAGGACAGGTAACATAGAGACAGAGGTGTACGTCCTACTGAACTGCCCGAAATTTGAATCTATCAGAAATAAATATTTTAATCAGTCAGGACTTTTGGGAGATAAAGATAAATTGTGCTTATATTATGAGAGGGTCCATCAGCGTCCACTTCATTCAGATATGTATATGATTGTCATATACCTTGGGACATATGTTGACCATTATATATGTTTTTTTATTATATATGTACAGTATATGTTTGTTATATTTTTTTCCCTGCCGTTATATAAAACACATCTATAAGTTGTATTAACTCTAACTGTTACGTTTTGTGGACCTAGCTGGAAACCAGCCAAATTATCAATCAATGCAGTGAGATGGTTTGCCTTACCAAACTTAAAAACCCTTAAAACAAGAAAAAAAAAAAATAGAAATTAGTTATATATTAGTTATATAATCCTATAATAAGCATACAACCATCTCAAAACAAGAGAATTTTATATAAGATAAAGCTAATTTTGTCAAGATATCTTTTTTGGCAGCTCTGTACGTTTTACACTGCTGACTGCTATAATGTTCATTATCCACTTTGGCTGGAACAACATAGAAGAATTCATAAATACCTAAATAATAAATAAGTGATTGGAACTTTAATGAAGAGAAAACTAAACATGCCTGAAGATCAAAGATACTGAAATGTTCCTTCTCGACTTCCTGCCATCACCTGCATCACCGCACACCAGCACACAGCGTTATCTCCACACTCAGAGTCGTTTATAAAGCCCAGAGTGTCTGATATAGACTTATTTATTACTCAGACTTCCATCAGGGAACAGAGATGATGGACAATGTGTATGCAAACGCAGCGTATGTTCCAGACGGTTATGAGAATTCCTATAAGGCCAGCATAGATACTCAAAACACCAGAGGATACCAACCGAACTGTGCTCCAGTAATCCCAGGGAGAAATATACACAACCAAAATGCAGCCGTTCATTACAGGAATGAGGAGAAAGCGGCCCCAACCTTTCATTCACCTGCAGCAGGAGGACCTCAGTGTACAGGTAGGAACATCTGCAGCTATCCACTACTACAGCCGATTTCTACATCAGTGACTTAATTCCACCCTCCGCAATATAACATACTAAAGTATTTATCTTCAAATGTGCTTAAGTATGGAGAGTAACAGGAGCATGATTTATTATGGTTCTAATGTGCTATTATCATTTCTGGACCAAGACTCTTAATCAGACTCTAGTGTGTCTCAGTCCACCAGTCTTTAATAGAAGCTCATTAATTAGACACTCATGTCTATTCAAACGATCATAAGCACAGAACACTGAAGGAGAAGAGGGTTAGCTAGAACCAAGCTCTGTCCAACAGGTCAAAAAAAGTTCAAAACAAGGTGACCACTGTACCCTGATTGGTGGGCTCGCTTCACGCTTCTTTGGTTTGGACATGTTACGTTTATATGCTCACATAAGCCAAAAGGAAGAACAGATATGGCCATAATGTAGTAAATGGTAAGATATTAGACTTTAAAATTTGGTGGAGTTAATATAAAAAGACTCCCAGAATGGAAACACTTTTTAAATAGTTTGGCTGGACAAAATGCCTGATTGTAATGCTGGGCAAACACACCAGACACTTGCAGATATCTAGAAAGGTTTGAGGTTTAAATCACAAAGGGATAATCCAGAAGGGTAGTCATGAATCCAGACAAAGTCAAAACCATAAGGACAGAAACAAGACATATGGGGAAGGCAAACTGAGACAGTGAGAAGAACGGCAAGGGTAGAAACCATATGAGCAAACAGGACAAAGAACAAATCAGCAATCAAAAGACGAGGTCAAAAAACAGAAACAGGTCAACACAGCAAACAAGAATAACGCTACGTATGCAAGCAGAAAGTCGGCAATACCTCGCAAGCATCAAGCAAATGGACAACAGGTGAGAGTCATTAGTGTTTAGGGGAGAGTGATCTGTAGACCGAGTCCTGATTGGTGGCTATGGGGCATGTGACTGACGTCATACACCAATGACTCCTGGGAGTTGTAGTTTGGAGGCACAAGAGGGAACCAGGAGGTGTGACACTGATTTGAAAAAGAAAAAAAAACAAAAAAGATGTTTTTAGGCAGATTGTACTTGGTTGCCAATTCGGAGAAGAAGGAATAAACATTATTCATATAAAAATACTTTAGATATGTCTAGTGTCAATATGCCCCTATCCGTCCATTTGCAAAAACACAGAATCTGAAGATGAAGGTATTAACAAGTGGTTTCAGGCATATTCTGTGCTTTCTAAATTGAAACCAAATCGTGACACTGGCAGTAACAGCTGGGTTATAACCTACATGTAGTGGATATTGAGAGGAAGATGTCTCCATGTGAACCCGTGGTGGATGAGCTACAAGGGGCTCAGGACTCACCCAGTACAAAAGTTTGAGGAGAGTACATGCCCAATAGTAATGGAAATTAGGAAGTTCCAGACACACCCCCCCCCCCAAGTAGCCCCACATCAACATGTCCAGTTCACAAATTTTCCAATAATGGCAGAATATTTGTTTGCAAAAAGGCTCCCATCTTTGCTATTAACCTAATTTTACCATTATACAACTTTACCAGTCTTTTGTTTCCCGTGTCCCAACGTTAAAACATTAAAAGGGGCATTTATTTTTCCAGGCACAATAAAATATTTCAGTTTCAGTATTTGATATGTAGTCTTTATACTATTTCCAATTAAATACAGGACCTAAAATGTTCTGCATGTCATTGCATTCCGTTTTTACTGTACTGGGAATGAAGTTGCATGTTCGTATCTATTTTCAGGAACGAGCACTTCAGATAGCCAAAGCTACAAAACGACTGCAGTGTGTCTGGGGCTGCTGTGTGTCCTCCTGCTGGCCGGCACCGCCTTGCTGTGGTTCAAGTTCACTGAGGAGACAGAGCAGTTAAAGCGCAGGTTCCCCAACCTCTCTGCTGTAGGTAGGCAGACACGTTTAAGGCTGAAACTGATTATTTCAGTCACACCACTGTGATGAGTTTGCTTCAGAGTGATAGAGAGTTTCTTTGGAACGTCTCTCATTTTTGGAGTCACCCTCACATTTCCATTGAGACTTCCAAGGTCTTTCCTTATTTTCTCTTTCCAAAGAGTTACGTTCCCAGAGGTTGGAATGAATACTACAATTAAGTGCACTTTTGTTCTTTACTCAAGAATTTGTATCACTTAACACTGTTTCACATTTACTGGCTACATTTCCAAAACAGGCTTGTTATTTTATCTAGGTATCTATTTGTTTACCCTATTCTCAACAACAACAACAACAACAACAACAACAACAACAACAACAACAACAGTTATTATGTGACAATTCTATTCAAGTATCTAATGAAGTGCAAATGGAAATTCTACTTGATGTGAAAGCAGGGGGTGAGGGTCTAGATAGATAGATAGATAGATAGATAGATAGATAGATAGATTTCCACTTCCTTCTGGGTCCAACTATTCTTTGATTATTGATTATTAGTGTCTATATTGAAATGCATTGTATTGCACTTACACTGAGCTTAACTTATCTTCTCTCTTGGCATGAGCACTGACTTGGGGTTGCTAGGTAGTGGACTTCTGCTGTATTTAACTCTATATTAGCACTGGCCCTTGTTCGGGTAATGTTTGAACAAAGCGAAACAGGGCTATGAATGTCCTGGCACTCCCCGGCTGGCAGTTGGCCCTCTGCAGCAGTGTCTTTATGTTCTCTGTCTCTTATATGAACAAATATAAGGAAACACCACACAGACTGTACATGTTGTGCAGCTTTCAGCAATTCAAAACCTTAAGGTGTGCACTGAGAACTACACTCTGTGCACCACTCAGAGTGTTCTCACTTCTATGTGAAATTAAAACCCATCTCGAAACCTTGAAGTGTACACAAAGACATCCAGTCTTTTAGATAAGCAGACAAATGCTAACACTGCTGTCTCTGCTAAGGTCACTAGCCTAGCCTTTTTCCCCCCACCTCCTATTGGTCAGCTCAATAACAGTGAGTTTGTGAAGAGGTAGTAAGCTGATTCTGTATAATACATGATATCGAAATATGTGAGTATAATACATGATATCGAAAGTTTTACTTAATTCAGATTAAAAAAAGTAGACTGTAAAGATGAACTATGTTCTATAGCACCGCTCGGCTGCGTGACAATGGTCTCACTACTTTGGTCCACCGAAGTGCAGTGACGACTGGGACTCAGATACAAGTGCACTGAGCATAAGTACATCTTAAAGTGTCTGTATATTGAGGTATCTGGGTTCTACACATGGTTTTTCACTCTAGGGAATGTTTAGGTTTGAGGCTCCTTTTTCCGGAGTTCCGGACTGGACCTCTATCTCTTGTTTTTCTGAGCCTCGATCAGATGAGATCAGTGCCAGATGTTTCTATACGTTGCAAAAACAACCAGCCTATATAACGGAGAGTTTTTGGGCTGGACAGGCAGAGGGACAATTGGTCGAAATCCTCTCATAAGCGCTCGGTTTTGATGCTGTTCTTATTTTGTAATAAACCTTTTTAATATACAAGCAAGGCGGTGTCAGCGTACACTTCCTTCACCATCATCACGTCATCGCTATTTAATAAACAAAAATATGTGGATGCAAAGTCACAGAACATTGCTAACATGCTACAGTAACCTATCCAGTTACTTTACAGGAAACGCAAAACATTCGGAACTTGTAATGCAGGTCAGTGAAACAAGCTTTTTGGGCCATTTCCCTTTTCAGCTGGAAAGGTGTAACAAAGTGCAAAGGTTATTTGAACCTAATTATGCAGAAAACGTGTATGTATATCAGTGCTGTCCAATAAAAAAATTTCCTGGAGATGGCCAGGAGAAGCCAAAAACCTCATTTAATTTTACTGTAAGTCAATGGAACCAGTCTTTTTACCAAGCAATATCCACATCAATGTTCAGCCACTCTTGCATCAAAGAATTCCACAGTTGGGCCAGATTTGGTGGATGCCTTCCCTGTCGTTTCACTCATTGTTCCAGGTAGTCCCAACCAGTTTTGGCCCTTTTCTGTTGATCCGTTCATCATGGAATTTGCACATAGTGTAAACGGCAGCTGCTGTGTTCAAATGATGCATACACAGTTAAAACCAACAAGAATGGAGATGCATGTTTTTCATTGGACAGCGACGATACGCGTCCCAGTTTGCCCATCTAAGTGGCATTCGGCAATATTCCTAAAGTAATATATAGGAGGGTATGTGTATATAGGAGGGGGCCCAAGCCTTAACTAGGGGGTCTGGGCCATGGGAATGTTTTACTGGCCCCCGAAACATCTGTTTAGCATGAGGTTTTCAGATAATGTCAGTTGATGTCTTTTTGTAGTTATGCAGAGGGCAGTACATAAACACCAAGAGCGCCCTCCAGCGGTTGTAACCCGTATGCACTCAAAAGGGTGTCAAATCTGAAGATTGAATGAACAAGACAGTAAATACAGGTTTAAATATTTTTAAATATGACCACATATTTTTATGTGAGGGTCACACTACCTCCCTGAAGTGAGGTTTTTCCAAGGGTGGGAGATCTGGTAACTATTATTATGAACTCTGAACTATCAATAATGCATGACTTTCTCTTTGAAAAGAACGAAGCCTGGTGCAAGGATGGAGGTATTTCAACACCAGTCTTTATTACAGCTCTACTGAGAAGAAGAGCTGGAGAGAGAGCAGACAGTACTGCAGAGATAGAGGAGCAGACCTGGTGATCATCAACAGCAGAGAAGAACAGGTGGGTACTTTCTTCATTCACAAACACACCATTAAGAGAGACAGAACATACAAAGCTCTGTCATGCACACAGTGCCAGAAAGGCTGCATTACAGTACCAGCCTTAGGAGCCTACTTAACCTATACAGCCATTTACAAAACACTGTGCAGATTGGTCACTTCATTAAACATACCTACATATCAGCTCCACTCCACTTCCACCGTTTCTCTACATACTTTGTTACCCAGTGGTGGACAGTAACGAAGTAAATGTAGTTCGTTACTGTACTCAAGTAGTTTTTTCTGAGTATCTTTACTGAAGTATTTCCATTTTGGACGACTTTTTACTTTAACTCCACTTCATTTCAAACTCAAATATCTTACTTTTTACTCCACTACATTTCAACTACGTCAGGAACAAAGAGTTTGGCTCAACGCATGCAGAGCTCAAAGTCACATGAGTTACTACCAGATTGTTTAATGAAAAGCACAGCAACAAAGTACAACCAAACATAACAGTAGGGCAATGTGAGGTCAGAGTGGAGAGACAGGCAAAAGTCAGAACCAGGAGATCAGACAACAAGGCAACCAAAATGAAAGAGGGGAAACAAAGAGAGGAGTCAGGAGAACAGGAGGAGGTCAAAAACCAGAGAGGCGAGCAAAAGGGCAACCAGAATCAGGGATGAGGCAAGAGAGATAGTGGAAGACAAAGTATTCTGGGGAGGCGGGGCGTGGGAGAGAGGTATGATTGGACGACTGGGAACATGTGGGGGTGACGTCATCGGGTGATGCACTCTGGGAAGTGGAGTTCGGGAGATCAGCCGTGTCAGTCATCAGTGGTCACAGGACGCTGTCCAGTTGTCTGGATAGCTACTATGATAGTGTCCACCACCCACATAATACCTGCTCTGTGGTGGTCCTGTGAGGGTCCCAACCATTGAAGAGCACATTTAACAAAGTATGCAGTGAAACAGGTGGACTACAGTCTGTAACTGTAGAACCACACAATGTATTGTAGATGGCATGTCTAGATGACAAAATGGAATCTAATGAAGTAGCCGGTCAGCTGCTGTCTGTTTCCCAGCTTTTAAGTGCACAGAAGGTCAAAATCCTGTAAGCCTCATTATGCCATACTGTATCATGTCAGGAGTTCCTCAGGAAGCAATTTGGCAGCGCTGAAGCTTGGATTGGTCTGACAAACAGCTACACGAAGGGTGTCTGGAAATGGGTGGACGACTCAGCACTGACAACAGAGTAAGAGACCACCGAACTGTCCACTAAACTGAACTCATGTTACAGTTATTCACACTCTCTAAAAAGATGTAGAAGAACACAATCTGATTCTGTGTGTTTCAGGTTCTGGTGGACTGGGGAGCCCAATAACCTTGAAAATAACGACTGTGGTATAACTGGCTACGCAAAAGGTAGATCCAGAGGTATATCAACCTGGGCTGATTATTCTTGTAATTCTGCTGTAGTTTGGATCTGCGAGAAAAGTTTATTTTAGTCTAAATATGATATGTTCTGTGTGATGAATATTAACTACAAATACTTTGCAGTAAATCAATCAGTTGAACCATATACCCGAATAAACCATACAACTATGTAAAAAAAATAATAAATCTGTTTTAATTGGTCTAAATTACAGTTCGGTATTTTCTCATTCAATGATTTTAAGTATTTTCTACATTGTAAATTAATATTGAAGACATCGAAACACACATGGAATCATGTAGTCAACAAATAAGTGTTAGAATGTACTTGATTCTTCAAGGTAGCCACCTTTTGCTTTGATGACCGCTCAATCAGCTTCATGAGCTAGTCACCTGGAATGGTTTTTAGTTACCAGGTGTGCCTTGTTAACAGTTACTTTGTGGAATTGCTTGTCAACTTAGTGTTTGAGTTCATCAGGTGTGTTTTGCCGAGGTAGGGCTGGTACACAGTTCTATAGAGTGAATAGGTTTAAGATGAAGTAATGATGGACATGAAGGTCAGTCATTCTGGAAAGCCCTATTCAACTGCTTTTCTAGTCCATATTATGGCAAGAACCACTTAACTACAGAGAAACGACAATCCATCAGTACTTTCAGACATGAAGGTCAGTCAGTCTGTAAAGTTGCAAGAACTTTGACTGTTTCCTGAAATGCAGTCAAATTCCTTGTGTGTGTCAACATACTTGGCCAATAAACCTGATCCTGATCAAACGGTACTGTAACCCACATTTCATGTGAACCACAAATACTAAATGTTAAAAACCTTCTCAGCAGTCATGGGGTTAATGTTATTTGAGTCTGTTGCACTAAGCTGCAACCAATCGTAGCAATGAATTTAGTTTGTGGTTAATGCATCCATCATATGGCGTTCCTCCTATGCTTGGAAGATGAGGGCTGCAGCTAGCCGTTAGCAAAGTTTGATGCTAATTTAGAAAAATACATAGCTTAGAGCTAAACTAGCAGTAACTACCTTTACAAGTGGAGGACAGGGGTCAAATGACTGACACCTTCCCACATAAAGGAGACACTTGCTACTGCCAGTTCTACAAGCTATCGAGAATAAAGGGGCCAAAAGCTGCATATTCGTTCCAGAGCAGCTCAGTTTTTGTGTTTTGTTTTTTGAGAGCATGAGAAATCCTGGAGAACAGATCTTCACTCACTATGAATTCCTTCTGCAATGTGTTGGGGAGCCACCCAAAGGAACAGAACTGACCACTCTTAAGTCCAGTCTGAGCTACCCAGTTATGTGGTAGGACCGAGACTGAGAAACACTAACTCAAAAGAAAAGAGTTTGTTTTGTTTAATGGTTTCATTTGCGAATTGTAATTTTGGTTTTTGACTTACAGTATTGGTTCTCTTTTACTTACTGCAAGTTGTCTTTTTTATGCTCTGTTTGGTCTTTTTGGATCTTTCTTCCCCCCATGTAGTAATTAAGCAATTTAGAGCAGGTGGAGAATCTGTGACTTGTTCATGCTCTACACCATATAAGCCCTTGTGCTAGTACTCAGATATCCAATAGGCCCATGAGTAAAAATGGGATTAAAGCCATAATTCACTGGCAAAGAGCTTTGTGTTGGCTGATGGGTTTGACCTAAATTGGCACATTATTTTCTCCAAACTAGAAGAATACTATAATAAATACAACAAACATGGCAGGAAAACTCAGTTCAGTGGGAGGTGAAGGGAGAGGATGTGGGGAGAGAAATGGAGAGGTTACACCAGTGTGACAAAGGCGGCAGCTGCAGGTCTAAGGAGAGAGTAACAGAGGCCTGGTCTTACTCTGGGGAGGAGAGAATTATGGCCAACCTAGGTCCAGATGTGTTGGATGACATCCCAGGGGGCACAGATGTCTGTGGTATGCACACCTCCAGACACCTCCCACCCATCTTCTTCTGGCCCATTAACATCTTTCTTCCTGCAGTGTGACTCCCAGGGCATCTTAACACTGGGCACATCAACATTGGACACCTTCACACTGAGCCCCTCTACTTCTGCCATTCCCCCACAGGGACCTCAACACTGCATTCAGCGCATTATCACACCGAATCGTCGCCACGGGCATTGTAGCGAGGTGGTATACTTGAACGCGTTAATATTTACCTCCCACATAGTCCTGGCAACTATTCAAGAGTTACATTTATTTTGTTCACCCTCATCTGGTGAGGGCCACTAGGCGTAACTATGCCTCAAGTCCAGCCGTGCAGCTTTTGGAGGCACTGCATTTTTACACCTCAGGCAGTTATGAGGTGTTGGGAGATGGCCTTTGTCTCAGCAACGCATCCATCAGCAGAGGTGTACCAACTATATCTCCGGTGCTATTACAGCTTGAGAGGATGACCTTTCCAACCACACCAAGGCTTCCACACCATTGCTGACTTTCCTCAGGTCATACACATGATCGATGGCACACTGATCCCAACTGCGAGGCCATCCAACAATGAGGTGGCATACTTCTGCCAGTAGGGATACCCTGCCCTGAATGTCCAGGGAGTCTGTGACTATTAGGGTGTATTCACAGACATCGTGGACAAGTAGTGAGGGAGCACCCATGACGCCATCTTCTGGGCCAACTCTTCTCTCAGCCAGGTGGTAGAAAGTGGTGGCTGTGAGGGCTGCTGGCTCTTGGGAGACAGTTGCTACCTTCTGGTAGCCCTACCTGCTTACACTGAGGCAGAATGGAGAGACAACAGCGTTCACACCATAACTCAAACAGTCATGGACAGGGCCATAGGACTGTGGAAGCATGGTTTCTGGTGGCTGAGCAAGTCTGCTGGTGGCCTGCAACCGCACCCCACAGACTGCTGTGATGGTGGTTGCAGTGCTCTGCACAACACTGCCCTGAAGACGAGGAGATCTTTGTAGAGAATGTTGAAAATGCTGACAACAGTATTTTTCTTAAAAATAAGGAGGTGGTCTTGGAGGCACCCTGCCCTGCATATTTTAGTGGATTCCCTACAACTCTGAAAGGGCTTGTTAATGAGCTGATAAGTTGAAGCAGGTGTGTTACGAGCAGGGAAAGCACTGAAACATCCAGGGCAGGGTGCCTCCAGGACCAGGGTTGAGAAACACTGGTCTACAACATGATGGAATGCATCCTGCAGGCGTAGAAATACCATGCCAATTAATTAATAAAGTATAAGGCACTGTAGGGTATTATAATATACCAATAACTCATGACATTTGCAGAACAAGATCTGGCGTTGGTGTATAAACTACTCCAACTGAAATTAAATGTTATATTGCTGTACAAAGCAGGCACACTAGATGGCAGCAAAGAGGACTATGCACAAATGTCTTATAGTAGGCATGTCTTGTAGTGGGCCCTGTTTTTTAAATGACCAAGTAGCCCAGCCACATTTACAGTAGCACAAAGATGGCAAAAGAAACTTCTTTCTGCGGTGTAGCTGGATGCCGAACAACTCATCTTTTGACCGACAATCCTGGACCTGATGTGCTTCAGTCAACGTTAATGAGGTAAATACAGTAGTTTTAATTAAGTAGTTAGTCTGTTTAACTGCTAAGGAAAACAGGCCTTGTCTTCAACAGCCATTGCCCCCAGTAAAAAAGGTAACCTTACTGGGACATAAACAACATGGTTGTGTATCTCTGATTTCATCTTGTACGTGTTTTTGGATTAACTTTCATAGTTGTTGGTGGTTTTCATAGTTTTTGGTGGATACTTCACTCCATGATTGGTTAGACCCAGCTGTATTTGTAGGCGCACCCTTATGTTTTGCTTTTTTAACTCAGTGTATTTAACCACTTTAGGGTTCTCTTGGTCCTGACACAGTGATTCTTTGCTCTGTCTCTTAGACCTCCTGTCCTGCACTGTTGCATGCAACCTACAAACCTGATCCAACACAGGTGACAATCAAGCCTATTATGAGCTTGAATTGGCTGCAATGGGATACTAAATTGTGTAGGGCAGGGGTACATGGGCTAGTACCCCTTGGTCACCAAACCTGCTTTCAGATCTACATTCCTCTAGGCCCCACCTGATTTATCTAATGTATGTCTCATTACATTAACCAAATCTCACACACACACAGTATTATAATATTGGACTTTTATTTACTTGTATAGATTTGAGACAATCCAGAGGAGCCTTGAATGGGCAACTGGTAAATGTCTCTGCAGCAGATTGAGTAATGATTCACAGAATACTGCCCTCTTCCTGAACCACTGAATAACTTAAGGGTCTAGAGGGGGAAAGCCTCTTTTGGATTAGGATAGCTGATTGTCAACTTTACATGTAGCAATGACGCATGGCAATTACAACAAAATACTTATATTATCATCATTTTAGGCAATAGAGTTTTATAGTTTTATATCCATGTCACCTAGACCAAACGGCAGAGACCTGGACTACTTTACCAAATAGAAGACCATATTACAGGTGCAGTTCCAGAGAAGAGGTAGCATGGCATGGACTGACACAGCCAAGTCAAACTCATTATGTCCAACTGAACAGCAACATATAACATCTAACATGTTTTACTTTGTTTCAGGCTAATTTTAATGATTATGATGGTCACATCGCACTGGAAGCTTGTGGTGAGCAGTAACAGGGTGAAACAATGTTGTCAGCTTCATGCTTACATATAACAGTCATAAATTATTTGATGACTGCTCAATCATAGTGTGATGTAGCAGTTGAATTTGGTTGCAAGTGCAGAGTGGCTTTATTATGGTCCATTACTCATAGTCCATACAGGCAGGAGGCACCATAGGCCAGAGTGGAATATGACTGAACACCTTGCTGCCTCAGAACCAAACAAAGGAGTATATGTAGTAGCCCTAATGACTCCTTGATGACATGCAGGTGGAAAGTAGTGGAGGAGAGGGGGCGGAGCCAGGAAGAGCCGGATGGCAGCAGCCGTGTGCAGTACCATGCTGGCCCAGGAGGGGGTAGTATATGTCACATACAGTATATTACATGTGGAATGATGAGAAGTTCCATAAACCTAAAATCTACTCACATATGTAATTTCTTGTCCAAAAAAGCAGTAGATAAATATTCACCAAGACCCATAACTAATTTCTAAATACTAAATTTCTGAAGTCATGTTTTACAGACAATATTTAATCTAAATAGGCTAGCCAGAGATAAACGGATGAGCATCTTATGCAAACCTGGGACAATCCCACATGCCACCCATGCGATGCATGTACAGCTATAATAACATTTAGAATGATTGTACAGTAGCAGAACACATGATGCAGCTTGTAAAGGCTGTAACTAGGTGGAATGTGCTCTTTCAGACACCACAAGAAACACAGTCAAGCAGCTCTCCACAACACAGTTGTGGGCTGGAAGTTGGGGAACCATCCTTGGGACTGGACGGTCGCGGGTTTGATTCCCTGAGACAACAGGACACAACTGAAGTGCTCTTGAGCAAGGGACCTAACCCCCAACTGCTCCCCAGGTGCCTTGGATGGTGCTGCCAACCGCTCTAGGCAATGTGTGTAAATGTAGTAGACAAATTCCTCTGTGTGTAACCACATTTGGGAAATGGTTCTAAATTCTAATTCTACCAGGAGTGTTTGACATTGACCCTTCAGAGAGGGAACAAACGGCAGAGGAAATGCTCCAAGCATCAGGTAAACAAAACCAAGCAGCACAATATTTTCCAGTAATAACTTTAGAATGTATGCAAATACAAAAATAATTGTTTTGTTGTGTAGATTGAGTGTGAGCAGTGCTGCAGATGGTTCCATCACTCCTGTATTGGCATGCATGTCTCCTGGCAAGGTCCCAGATGAGTACACGCCTGGGCTTTGTACACTGTGTACCGTTTTGTAAAGATTTGTTATGATTTATCACCTGAAGACAAGACATTTGTAGATCTAATTGGACAAAACTGGCTTTTGTTTTGATATTAATATTTTGATGAGAACTTAGTTGAAACATTCTTATCATAATAGAGGTGTGGTTCTTAGTGATTCCAGAGAACAGGTACCATGACAAGGACTGAGGCAGGCAAGTCAAACTCAGTATGTCCAACTGAACATGAATTGAATATCATGTTTCAACTTTGTTTCAGGTGAATTGTAATGGTTATGATGGAGCCATATCATTAGTCAACATTGGCAACATGCACTGGAAGTTTGTGGTAAGCAATAACGGGGTGAAATGATACTGAAGTAAGCTTCATGCTTGCTTACAAATTATGACAATGAATACTGATTTAATTACTGTGAATCACAGTTACAGTGATCACATGTTACAATTAATTGCAAAACATATTGAAACAGGGCTAAAACATTTTGTATTTGTAGGAGTTGAAGCAGACTGCAAGTGCAAAGTGGGTTTGTTAGGGACCTTCTAGTATTAGTCCTTAACTAAACCAGGAAGCAAAGCAATCACAGCTCAGAACTCGGGTAACCTATACAGAAATTTTGCAACGCCAGACATAAAGGGGTATATGTAGCAGTCTTGATGAGTCCTTGATGACTTGCAGGTGGGAGTAGTGGAGGAGAGTGGGCGGAGCCAGGGAAAGCCAGACGTGTACTCATGTGCAGTACCGTGCATGCCCAGGAGGGGGTAGTAGATGACACATACATAATACTGTATAGTACATGTGGAATGTTGAGGTTTCATTAGTCGTTACAAAAACCCAGAATTGTATGATGCCTTGCTATTTTTTCCAAGTATCATCATTTTCCATCTGCCCAGGTGTTTGTGGTAGATCCTGCTTCTGGTAAACTTGGTTGCCAAAAATAGCAGTAGAAAAACATTCAGTAGGAATTCTAAGTAATTTCTAAAAGACAAACTATACTATAAAATGTTCCCAAAGTTCAAAATACAACAGGCAATGCTGTAATTCAAAAAATTACAGGCAATGCTGGCCAGAGATGAATGGAGGAGCATCTGATGGAAGGCTGGGACAATCCTACATGCCACCCAAATGGATATTACAATGCAGGTATAACTTTGGTGGGTGAAAAATTGGTTTGTGTGTGTGTGTATATATATATATATATATATATATATATATATATGTATGTATGTATGTATGTATGTATGTATGTGTGTGTGTGTGTGTGTGTGTGTGTGTGTATGTGAGCAGTAATGCCCTCCATAAGACTTCTTATTAGTGCCAGCACCATTGGCAGACAGCTGCACGACACAGGACCATTACAACAACTGCCCTTAACACCAAGTCAACATCGCCAAAGTCTGCAATGGTGTCGTGCCAGGCTGTCATGGAGTGACTCAGAATGACAGCAGGTCATCTTCAGAGAGTCTCGCTTTTGTCTTGGTGGAGACCAATGAATCCGTGTGTGGAGGCACCGTGGTCAGCACCAAGTCCAAAAGGCGTGGTGTCACTCCACCTCCACCCCTACCACACAATCTGCAGGAACTGTGTGAGAATGTTCAAGATGCATGGGATGGATTATCATAGGACACCATTAGGAACCTCTACAACTCCATGCCGAGACGTCTGGCATGTTGCGTCAACAAACATGGCGGCCCGACGCCATACTGAGAGACACTACTTCTGTATGTGTAGCCTAATAAATATTGATCATATCAGTCTAAATGTATCATTGTTTATTGTTCCTGGTAACCTTTATCTTCCTTCCCAATAGCACTGCAATCCCACACCTCCTTCTGGGTGCAGCTATTCTTTTGATGATAAGTGTATATATGTGTGTGTGTATATATA
>CM067500.1:1389695-1402042 GCA_034552555.1 Semaprochilodus insignis
TGTGTGTGTATATATATATATATATATATATATATATATATATATATATATATATATATATATATATGCACATTAAAAAATGATTGTTTTGTGGTGCAGATTCAGTGTAAGCAGTGCTGCAGATGGTTTTATCCCTCCTGCATTGGCATCTCTCCATGGCAAGGTCCCAGATAAGCATACACCTGGGCTTTAAACACTGTGTACGGTTTAACAAAGATCAGTGATATATATGGTGATTATGAAAGACAAGACATTTGTGGGTGTGACTGGACAAAGTTGGCTTAATGAAGTGTATTTCTGTCTTTATGATTTTTTGTGAGTTCTGAGTTTTGATATTTGTGATTTAAACATGAAACAGAGAATGCCTAATCTGGATCAAGAGAGCTGAGAATTGAGTCATATTTTGGGCTCATGTGAGACTAACATGCTTTTGAGTGACTTCATGCCTTAATAAAATGTGTTTGACTGGAACGAATGAGCATGTTGTCCATTTTGAACAAGATCATCTGATTTTTCATTGAAACCAAAAAAGATTACTTAATTGCAGAAAATCTGGTTTTTGGTGTCATAATTCTTAATACTTCTTAATAGTCTGAATACTGATTTTCAGACTTTGAGACTTTACTCCAAAACAATGAGATCTAGCTACTCCCCATGTGACCATGAGGGGCAGGGATGTAGTCTCACTTCCTGCTCTAAAATGTGGGGTTGTAGCTATAATTAAGGCTCCATTTATAGACTGTTTTTTTCCATAGTGGTGTGAAAACATGGGACAGCTTTTAGAAGTAATATTAATTTTGAAATTCACTTTCAAAGATCATTTTAACTGAGGTGAGGTAAGCGTCACTTTAAGTAACACTAAAATGGAAAATTGGTTTCTACAATAAACATAAAATTCAACAGATACATTTAAACAAAGCCGTAATATCAATTTTCTCTCCAGTGCCCTTAGTTAGGAAGATGACTTCCTGTACAATATTCATCAGTCCATGGAATAACAGTCTTTACCATTTAGCCTCCACAAGAGTTGAGACTTGGTCATGGCCATCTTAACTCCCTACGTATCTATTTGTGAAATGAATACATACATTTGGTAATTTACCTGGTAATTTTTATGTTATGAGTATTTTTAAAATGATCTTTGATTTCTTTAAAGTGAAGCTGGAAAGCTTCAGATTTATGATCTCAAAAATAATTAGAATTCTCAAGCCAATAGAAGCTTACCAGACAAAAAAAAATGAGTCACCTGTGAGTGAAACATACCTAAAGGCATGTAATACCTCCACGAGCACCAATAACAGCTGTGACTGGATTTGGCATGGACTGGACAAATTTCTGGATGTAGGCCACATCAATGTTCAGACACTCTTGAATCAAAGAATTGTTCAGGTGGGCCAGATTTGGTGGATGCCTTTCCTGGCACAATTCCAAGGAGAATTTTGCGTAGACTGGGATTTTAGCCACTGCTGGTAGACCTGTATGACCATACGCTTCCATACACCTGCAGATTCAGCTACTTCCTTCACATTATGGTACTTGGCACGCCCAAATGCAGTCACTCCTTTTAGCCAATCATTAACATCTGCTTTGGAGCCATTTACCACACATGGAACGAGACATTCACTGCACTGTACCGCCTCTTCTCAATCTATGAATCCCATCACTCACACCCAGCAGGTATTTACAGCCCCATCATCCTCGTGCAGCGCCATCTGCAGGAGCCTGAAGTTACTACCACCTTAAACACACAAGGTGACTCATTTTTTGTCTGGTAAGCTTCTAACAGAACTCTCATATACTCACCTGTAGAGAAGAACCTGCTCAGCTAGTCTCTCTTCAAATTCTTTCACTTTGAGAAACACAGTAAGCAGGAAGTTACAAACATTTGGAGGGGCACATGGCTGTGTGCATCAAGTATGAACCTCGCTTAACACTACACCATTACCCAGCACAACACAGCCCCCCAAGCACATATATCCAGCCTTAAACTGTCAGTCTCAACTATTTACATGTTTGAAGTCTGTCATGCATGTTCTGTGTGTTTGCTGTTTTCCCAGACGGTTCCTTGCTCACCGCTATGGCCAATCGGGCCGGTAGAGTAGTGGGTATGCCACAATATCCTGGGTTTGCTTCCCCTGCTAGACAGTGTAACAATAATGATAATGAAGTACCTTTTTTACATATACCATCTGACTCATGCATCGATTTGCATTTGCCATCTGCAGCTACACATGTGACTGCATGGCTGCACAGACCAGTTAGAGGCAGCAGGCTATTCTGAGCAATCTAATCTCCACTCCCCAGTTGAGGTGGGCCACCAAAGGCAATGCAGTGATGCAACAGTTCTTAACAAAGCAGCTGTGTACAATGTTGGTCAGCATAGAGTCTTTACAAAAAGGGTTCTTCAGTTCTAGTCCTGGATGACTGAACACCTTTAATCCAGCAGTCCACCTGTACTTTTACTGCATTTCCAGTCCAAATCCTCAACACTCAACACTGAACATACACTTAACACTATGGGGAAAGCTGTCAAGAAGCCCTTAGAAAAGAAACTAAAAGAACAATCAAACTGGTGTTGACCACCCCAGACCTCAACCAATCTAGGGGTAGGGTTGTCCCAATTGTTGTTGGGATGGAGGGGTAGGGCGAAGTGTTAGGGCTACATGACTCTCCAAACGCTCCAAACAGTGTGTTATGAGAAAAATCCCAGCATGCCCTGCAAATTTTCGGCATGATGGCTGCGCAAGCGACCAAAGAAACCCATAAATGTAAATATTTTCTCTGTTAAAAGCCACTGTATTGTAAGGTAACCATTGTAAGCCATTTATGGTCATTTTCTTCAAAACGTGTAAAAATCGCTAGTAATACGCTGATGTCTGGGTCGCTACCTAGCGAAATTTCCAGTTCCACATTATATGGTGCAGCAGTTACATCCTGGTACCTGAGGTTGCTGCACCATTTAAGGTGGAATGGGGAAATTCTAAGAATTCTTGGTGGTGATAATAAATAATGGTCATCCCCCTGTATGAAGGCATATGATGCCCTACATGTATTTAAGCAGTGAGGAGCTGGACTTTACCCTCCTCTGCTATCACTGGCAGGGTCACCTACAGAGCACCGCTAATAACCTGCTCTTTTTTATTCGGTGACTCGTTAGATTGATTGACGTGTAACACTGAAGTTGAATGAAGTGAATGAATCGCGAGCGCCCATGCTTTTCGGTTGTTTACATAAAAGCCACTGACGACAATTGATGACATATCCAGTTCTCAAAGTGTTGTCCCATTTCATAGGGGGAAGATTTCGACCACTACCCCTTCTAACTCAGTTTCACGAGGGAGGGTTACACTCGAAAACAGGAGGCAGGGGTAAAAATAAGAAATGGGATTGGGCCTAAAATCTGAGAACACTAATTTTATATTTAGCTGCTCTAATCAGGAGGAAACAACACGCGGGTGGAGATCTCAGTTAAAGTTCCTTCTTGACTTCCTGCCATCATCTGCATCACCGCACACCACCACACATCAGTGTTATCACCACACATCAGAGCCATTTATAGAACTGACTGCATTGTATAGACTTATTCACTACCCAGACTTCTATCAGAGCAGAATTAAGAGAATGGAGAATATCTATGTGAACATGGGATACGCTCCGGACGATGATGAGAATCTATATGGAAATGTTAACAAGGGCAAAATAGACACTCGGAAGACCAGAAGTTACCAAACGAACACTGCTGCAGCAAATCCAAGGATGCACGTTCAACATGAAGCTCCTCATTATGGAAATGTTGAGACGTTGGACCAAACCTCTGTGATACCTACAGCAGATCCTCAGGATACAGGTACAGTAACCCTCATCTTTAGCTTGATGATACGCCTTTGGCAGAAAGATGCATTCAGTGCATTCTAAGACATAACAGATCCCCTACTACATAGTCGAGCCACATTATTATGACCACCAGCTAATATCCAGATTAACCACTGTGTGCATCACAGACAGCAGCTAGACGGGTTGAGAGTGGCTCATTAATGTTCTGGAGCCATGCTGACTGCAGTGCATCCCACAGCTGCTGGAGGGTGCGTGGGAGAGAATCCATAGAGCGGACACGACGATCGAGGTGGTTCCATGGATGCTCAAACTCAGTTCATTATGGGGTCAGGGTAGTACTTGTTAGTCTTGCTCATGCTCTTCCAACCAATGTCAGACATTTCTAGCCGTGTGACATGTATCGGTGTATGTGATCTGCAAGGATGGATTCACACATGGATGAGTGGGCTGAGAGAATGCCACAACTGCTGCCGTAGAAAGTAGGAAGTGGTCATAATAATGTGATTCGATGTATTTTACCAATATCAATATTACATACAGTGGCCTTCACATTTAGACAGCTGGACAAGTGGGTTGATGCTAAATTGATCTCCAACAGGCATTAAGTTAAAGATAAAACACTCTCTTCAGCATTTTAAGAAAGATTTGTGTCATATTTTGGTTTTGTACAGGTTTAGAGTGAAGAAAGGAAAAGGAGCACCATGCAAAAGCTTGGGCAACCCCAAGAGATGTTATGACCTCAGACACCTTATATCAAGACCTCAATCCTTAATAAGCCTGTTAAAGCTGTGGCTTGTTCACAGGCATCATTAGGAAAGGCCAGGTGATATAGTCCAGGTAGCCATTTCCTCAGTTCCTAATGTAATTAAGAAATGGGAGTTAACAGGAAGGGTGGTGGTCATGTTTGAGGTGGTTTAGAAGACCAAGGAAACATTCAGAAAGAACTGCTGGTGGGATTGCTAGACTGCCAAATCAAATTCCCAGGTTTGACAGCAAACTCTGGAGTGGTGGTGCTCTGTTCTACTGTGTAGTGATACCTGCACAAATATGACCGTCATGGATAATATGTATAATAATAATTTGTGTGTATCTATTTGAAATATCTATGTATTTATGTTCAGGAATGAGCACTGCAGGGAGCAGAACCTACAAGGTGGCTGCAGCGTGTCTGGGGCTGATGTGTGTTCTCCTGCTGGCTGTCGTCACAGTGCTTTGGTTAACGTTCACTACACAGATAGACCTGCTGCAGAGTAGTTATACCAACCTGACTACAGAGAGGGACCAGTTACAGATCAGTTACACCAACCTGACTAAACACAAAGACCATCTGGAGTCAAGCTACATCAGTGTAGTAAACGAAAGGGATCGGCTTCAGATGGAACTCTCTTCTGTAGGTAAGCAGGCACATGTAAAGCTGAAACTGATTAGTTTAAGGCTATAGAGCTGGAGAGACAGATACCCATACAGAAAAGCCCCACAGTGAAGTATGGTGGTGGATCTGTGATGCTGTGGGAGTTGTTTTTAAGCATTATAGAAAAAAGGCTGTTATCTTTACAAAGGAAGGCTGCACAAAGGGGTGAAGGGATGCTAACAATTGTGGCACACATAGATTTGAGAAAAATATGTTTTTCATGATAAGACTACTAACAGTAGCATGATTTATTATGGCTCTAATGTCCTATTGCCACTTCTGGAACAAGACTCTTAATCAGCTCATTTTAGGTGAAGACTCTAGTGTCTCTCAGTCCACCAGTCTTTAATAGAAGCTCATTAATTAGTCTGACACTGATGTCTGTTCAAATGATCATGAGTACAGAACACTGAAGGAGAAAAGTTTCCATTAGCTAGAACTATAGAATAGCTTTTTGCAAAGAAGCAAAGTTTCAGTATAAGATTTATTTGCAACTTAGTTACAAGTTAAAGTTTAATAAAAACTTGCTTTAAACAGGTTCACAGATGGGTTTTCCTTTACTATATTGCATCTGTCGGTCTGTGTTCATAAACATAAACTAGCCACAACTAATTTACTAGAAAAGGAAATAATGTTTGTATAAATTTGCTTGTCATGAGTGCATGTGTACGTACACTATACTGCCAAAAGTATTTGCTCGCCTGCCTTCACACGCATATGAACTTGAGTGACATCCCACTCTTAATCCATAGGGTTTAATATGATGTCGGCCCACCCTTTGCTGCTATAACAGCATCAACTCTTCTGGGAAGGCTTTCCACAAGATTTAGGAATGTGTTTATGGGAATACTGTAGAAGCACATTTGTGAGGTCAGACACTGATGTTACACGAGAAGACCTGGTTCTCAGTTTCCGCCCTAATTTATCCCAAAGCTGTTCTATCAGGTTGAGGCCAGTCAAGTTCTTCCACACCAAACTCGCTCATCCATGTCTTTATGGACCTTGCTTTGTGCACTGGTGCCCAGTCATGTTGGAACAGGAAGGGGCCGTCCCCAAACTGTTCCCACAAAGTTGGGAGCATGAAATCGTTCAGAATCTCTTGGTCTGCTGAAGCATTAAGAGTTCCTTCCACTGGAACTAAGGGGCCGAGCCCAACTCCTGAAAAACAACCCCACACCATAACCCCGCCTCCACCAAACTTTACACTCAGTGCAATGCAGTCAGACAAGTCCCGTTCTCCTGGCAATTGCCAAACCCAGACTCATCCATCAGAGTGCTAGGCGGAGAAGTGTGATTGGTCACTCCAGAGAACACGTCTCCATTGATCTAGAGTCCAGTGGCGGCGCTTTACACCACTGCATTCGACGCTTTGCATTGCGGTTGGTGATGTAAGGCTTGGATGCAGCTGCTCGGCCATGGAAACCCATTCCATGAAGCTCTCTACACACTGTTCTTGAGCTGATCTGAAGGCCACATGAAGTTTGAAGTTCTGTAGTGATTGACTCTGCAGAAAGTTGGTGACCTCTGTACACTATGTGCCTCAGCATCCGCTGACCCCGCTCTCTCATGTTATGTGGTCTACCACTTTGTGGCTGAGTTGCTGTTGTTGCCAATCGCTTCCACTGTTATAATCCCACTGACAGTCGACTGTGGAATATTTAGTAGTGAGGAAATTTCATGACTGGCATCCTATCACGGTACCATGCTGGAATTCACTGAGCTCCTTAAAGGGACCCATTCTTTCACTAATGTCTGTAGGAGCAGTCTGCACATCTAGGTGCTTGGTTTTATACACCTGTGGCCAAGGAAGTGATTGGGATACCTGAATTTAATGATTTGGATGGGTGAGTGAATACTTTTGGCAATATAGTGTATTTCTATACTGTGGTCTATTTACCCACAAAGTCAGGAACAATATGTTTTATCTGTTTATTAACCCCATCCTGCTTTACCTACCTTCCTCCAGGTGCTCCTTGATGTAGTCCAGGGCTGATATGGACATTTCCATGGATGCTAAGAATCCATTGTAGGGTTTGGCTGTTCTTTTACTCATAAATATAAGACAGGCCATTGATACAGCAGACAGATCATTCCTAAAGACGTGACTACCGTCTTTCTTCTCTCTTTCCAACAGATGTCAGTTAGAGAACAGACGCCACAGATAGTGTCCTCCACAGGTGGCCCTGCTCAGACAGCCTGGAACAGACATTCTGTCTGCTAAGGGCCTACAAGATAAGATACCCCAATTTACGACTTGGAGAAACCCACGGTCCTCAAGAATGGAACCCTTTTAGAGAGACAGAGCCTTAAGAACTCAAGTAAATTTGACCAACATACTTAAGACTTCTCCTCCAAAAACACAATGTTGTCCCTCTCTCTTTATAGGTTAGGATTCTTAAATTGTGATCTAGTTTCTCTAATCAACAGTAGTATTAACTTTCTTTATGCTTTTTTATCCATTTTACAAGTGGTTTAGAATGTATAAGGTTTATTGTATAAGGTTTAACTTTATTCTTTTGATATTTTGGTTCAACCATAAGATGCGTTCATTCTACACATTAGATGCTTCTTTTATAAATGGTACAACCCTACTTTAAAATTCTTAAATCTATGAGAATTTTTAAGACACTCTTGTGGAAGAATGAGCAGACTAAGTGCATATTCATGACCATGACTGGCCCCTCCTAGTTCCGCCTCCAGGGACCTGTACTTAAACTCTCTTTTGAGCTCTTTTTGAATCTCTTTTGAGAATTCTCTGTTGAGTAGGCTTTTGGAGTGCTCTCCGAGTTCTCCTTGAGGCTTGCTCGAGTCCCTCATGGGCCCACTCCGATCTTAGGAAAGCTGAAGACCATGCTCCTGTACTCCAAGCGCAGCTAAGAAGATGACCAACAGAAGATGGGCCCTCTAGAAGCAGAGTCCCTTCAAAAGAGTCCTCCAAAGAAATCAAGATGTAGCCAGCGCGAGGTCCGCTTACCTGACTACAGAGTCACGGACCAGATAAGCCAGTACCAACTGCCAGACGCCAGTACACGTGACCAGAGACAGGCCCAACTCAGAGCAAAGGAAAGCTGCATGCCAGCCAACTTCATGGGGAAGACTACAGACCAACCAGCAGCCCAGCCAGTGGAGCATGAGGTGCCATCACTGCCAGCCCAACCGCATGGGTCAACGGACCACCTCCCCGACCAGGCCAGACTGCACTCAGCCCCTCGCTTCCTGAACTTCACTTCCTGGGCTTCCAGTAAGGTGACACAACGAAAATGGACTTCTGTGGTCCAGTCCTCAGTGCTGTGCTTATTGATGTTCTGCTTTTTGATATAATGATTTTAGAGTAATTGTTGCATTCAGATTTATGCTCCAGCTCTGCTCATTCTCCACAAAACAGCTTCCTCTGAGTTTCAATAAACTCATGTAGTATGCATATATTAATCCCTCTTATCATTTAATGTGTTATTTACTTTGTTATTAAATGTGCTGTAAATAAATTGCTTTTATTAAAACCCGTTTGGATATATGACTCAATATTGTGACAAGCGTGCAGATCACTAGATGTCTCGTTAACAAACTCTCACCCTGAGATTGGATCAGATTGCAATTACTATTTGTGCTTCAGTTAAGCTAAAGATGCCCTCGAATATCCTAATAATTAGTTCATGAATTAAGTAATTAATTGGTAAATTAATTCTGACCATATCCTCCTACACCATGAATATGCTTGTTTCGTTTACATTTTTACATTTTTATATTTTTACGCACACATGAGCCGAAAGGAACAACAAATTTCCCATAATGTAGTGGAGTAAAGAGTAAGATATTAGACTTTGTAATGTATTGGAGTTAAAGTACAAAATCATCCAAAATGGAAATACAGCAGTAAAGTACATATACACAGGAAAACTATTTAAGTACATGTAACTAATTGCATTTACTTCGTTACTGTCCACCACTACACACCCCTTCCCTTTTTTGGGATTTGTTGGTGTTCAGTGTTGCAATCTGCTGAGGGATGCATACCTACCTGAGATTGGGACTTAAGTGTCAAGAATTAAGACTTAAGACTTACTTGTAGTGTTGTAGACAAGACCGCTAAGGTCTGAGCCAAGACTGGGACACTTTGAGTCAGAGTCAAGATTATGACTTTTCATAGTCAAGTCAAGGGCAAGACCAGAAGTGTTCAAGACCAAGACCAGACTGAGACTAGGAGTGTTCTAGACTAAAACAAGACTGAGACTAGGAGCGTTTGAGACCAAGACAAGACAGAGACAAGAGTTTGAGCCAAGACAAAACCAAGTCCGAGACCAGGAGTGTTCGAGACAGAGAGAAGACTGAGACCAGGAGTGTTTGAGACTGAGACAAAACAGAGACCAGAAGTGTTCAAGACAAAGACAAGACCAAGACTAACATTGTTTAAAACCAAGATAAGACCGAGACCAAGAGTATTTGAGATCAAGACAAGGCAGACACAAAAAGTGTTTGAAACTGAGAACACTGAAACACTCATGGTCTTGGTCTTGCCTCTATCTCAAACACTTCTGGTCTCCGGCTTTTTCAGGCCTCTGTCTTTTAAGACCAAGATGAGGAGTGTTCGAGACTCAGACAAGACTGAGACAAGGAGTGTTGAAAGATCGAGACAAGCCCAAGACCAGAAGTGTTCAAGATAGAGTCAAGACTGTGACCAGGAGTATTCAAGACCAAGAACTGCAGTGTTCGAGAATACCGACAGAAGAGTTTAAGAACAAAACATGACTGAGACCAGAAGTGTTCGAGACCAAGACAAAACCAAGATGAAGGAGTGTTTGATACTAAAAAGACTGAGATCAAGAGTGTTTGAGACTGATCAAGATCAAGACCAGGAGTGTTCGAGTCCAAGACAAGACAGAGACCCAGAGTGTTTGAGACTGACACAAGACAGAGACAAACCCAAGACCAAAAGTGTTCAAGACCAAGGCAAGACCAAGACCAGGAGTGTTCGAGAACCGAGACAAGGGCAAGACCAGGAGTGTTTGAGACCGAGACATGAATGAGACCAGCAGTCTTTGAGACCGAGACAAGACCAGAAGTGTTAGAGACTGAGACAAGACAGAGACCAGAAGTGTTTGAGACTGACACAAGACAGAGACAAACCCAATACCAAAAGTGTTCAAAACCAAGGCAAGACAGAAACCAGGAGTGCTTGAGAACGAGACATGAGGTGTTTGAGACATCTATATCTCAATGAGTTAAGACTGTTATGTAAAAGTTTGAGGTTCAACACCATTGCAATCTTTGGTGATGTTGACGTGGTGTTAAGGGCAGTTGTCGTAACTGTCTGCATGCATGTAGTCCTGCGTCGTGTAGCTGTCTGCCAATGGTGCTGGCACTAACAGGATGACTTATGCCTCACTGCTCGCTGAATGTCCACAATCGTGGCTGTTGGGTCACTCTGCACATGTTGGATCTCTCTCTTCCTGGTTTGTGTAGGTCTCCCAGATCCTTCATGTCGCTGGTGAGTGCCTTCTTCTATCCACTGCCATTCTAGACCATCCCGCTTCCCGGAGCACTGTGATGTGACCCGTCTTCAGCTCTTCCAACTGCTCAAATTACTTTCAAACTCTCCTCTGAGGCGTACTTCGCTTGTAATGGATGCTACCAACACGACAGCACGAATCAGAATGGAACGCACGCGCAACAAAACAACTTCATACAGTATAGTCATTCGGACTTTGTCTACAGTTTCATAAGTAAAATGTCTTTTCCTATGACAACTTTTATTGTGTAGAATATGGAAGTCTAAAGTGTCTATAGACATATCACCCTGCAGAGTTCAGCTCCAACCCAATCTACTACACCTGATCCTCGTAATAAAGGCCTTCGGGAGGACATCTGAATAGTATAGCCAGGTGGGTTGGATCTGAACTCTCCAGGGTGATGGACCTCCAGAACCTGGATTGGGCACCACTGCACTAATGCTAGCTTAGTTATTTACTAGACTGTAGACCAGTGTCTAGCTAGCGGTCAAGATTGGTTGAAAGCCCAAGAATTCCCAAAGGTTCTATGATCTGACTGTGTAATGCCTGCTGGGGACTGTAGTGAGAGAACATTTGCAAAGAAAAGTTCTAACATAGCTCAGTGTGGAAATGAGGACCGACTTACTAACTGAGACTGATTGATTCTCTTGTTTTCAGGTACTGGAATAGTGGGGAACCAAATAATCAAGGAGATGAAGACTGTGTTGAATATGATCCAGGTATAAAGAGATGGAGCGATAGGGACTGTTTGGATAAAAGCAGGTGGATCTGTGTGAAACGTGTGTGATGGAGCAGACGGAGCAGATGCCTTACTTCTTGTTGCTGTTAAATTCCTCTTCTCCTGATGTCATGTCCAGATGGTATCTCCAGGTGTCTGAAACCAGCAATGTGTCTAGAGCAGTGGTTCCCAAACTGTGGGACATGTTCCCCAAGCGTGCACCCGATCATGTGGGTAGGAAGGTTTGACATTTACACTTCATTTAGACTTAATTTCATTCCATTAGCTGACCACACAATTATTCAGATACTTACTTAATATAGACAACACAAAGAGCTCTTCTTATATAGAGTGCTATATAAATACATTTGGCTTTATGTTTGGGCTGGTATAATGAAAGGCTGGATATTTAACCTACTCTCTTCAATTTCTCATCATGACCAGAGCTACATTTTTACGATCCTGAACAGCAAAACACTGATATGTTACTCTTTAAGGGACTAATATGGCCTACTGTACATTGTTTATTCATTATCATTCGGTATACCTGGTGTAAAGTGTCATCATGATCATGTTTTATATTGTAAGGTGACCTATTTTAACATGGACACTGGACTGTAAAACATTTGGGAACCATCTGGTCTCGAGCATTCTATTGAGTTTGCCCTCTACTGGCAAGTGCAAGACACTGCAAGACATTTTTTGAGATCTATAGTCCTGATTTCATAACCTGCAGGCATGTATAATATTCATTATACTATGTAATATTTTGCTTTATTATTATTTTGTGTTTGTTTAAGGAGTATATCTTGTGTCTTTGTATGTCTTCTGTATTGCTGTACGGCTGTATTCCTGTCATAAAATGATTAAACATTTA
>CM067500.1:1402542-1423727 GCA_034552555.1 Semaprochilodus insignis
CAGTTGGAAATGTACAGACTGTATGGTGTATGTAGCCTAATTAAATGAGTATGTCAAATCTCAATTAAGATGACCGGAGATCCTGACAGCTGTATTACAGGAACCTGATGAAATGCAGAAAAGCTCACCTTACAACATCTCTGAATGTAAAGGTTCCGAACTCTGCTGTCATGTGTCCTTTTCTCTTAATGAGAACATGAAGTTCAGCCTAAAATAGACTTAAGTTCTCCACAGAGCAGCTTCTCCGGAATTGATGAGTATGTGACTGGTGTCTTTTACCTTATATACATTGGATTTTCATTGTTAGTCTAATGCCCTTCGGAAGTCTTCCCAACGGCACCACAATCCTTTCTCCACTGATAAAGAAATTTCCAGGGCAAAATGAATTCAGCAGTAACTAAGAAATGTTGTAGTCCAATCTCCTGCTCTGTTTCACTGTAAAGATCTCTCACAGATCCAAACAAACTGGTGATTACAGGGATAATCAGCCCAGTTCTTTAGAGGATCAGAGCCCTGGCCAGCTACGACGCAGTCCTCATCTCCTGCATGACTGTTAGGTTCACCGGGATACCAGAACCTGAAGGAGAGGATAAGATCGCAAGGTGTTATTCAGAGCAGTGAGGAGTAACTGCATCATCACCAGAGTTCAGTTCAGTTCAGTGGTCTCTTACCCAGTGGTCAGTGCTGAGCCGTCCACCCATTTCCAGACCCCCTCTTTGTCACTGTCTGTCAGCCCGATCCAAACCAGACTGCTGCTAAAGCTTCTAGTGATGAACTCCTGTTATTGTGGGACGGCAATATGAATGAATACAACTGAAGAGCAGTAACCTCAACGTCTGCAGCACACTATTATAATAAAAATCATATTTTAATGCACAATTACATTATACTTCATATTTCATTACAAAAATAGTAATTGTTGCATGTGCAAAAGTTTGGATACCCTACTTGGTCATTAACAGTTAGTTTAGAGAAGGCCTATAAAATGATGGGAACTGAAAAACTGCCAGGTTTAGTTATTAGTTATTATTCATGCTTGTTCGGGAAAATATATTGTAGGTGCTTAATAGCCACCTGCTTAAAGTCTTGAGAATAAGGGAATATTTGTTGAATTAAAAAGTATTTTTCCATCCCATTAGCCAACTTAGCAGTCTGACGCCATATGAGAGACACTACCTCTGCATGTGTAGCTCAATATCAGTCATTATTATTTGATTGCTTCAGTGCTTATTTTACATAATGCTAACTCTTAAAGATATGAAGCTGGATATCAGGGAGACTTTTTTTTGTAATGTACACTCAATGAAACTGAAAGCCAAGTGAATATGGAAGACTTTTGATCAGCATTGCATGAGAAACTGTCATGTTTCTGTGTTACATATTGCCACATGGGCTCAGGAATACCTCAAAAATATGTTGTCACTCAAAACAGATGGCCTCTGCATCACAAAATGCAACCCTAAACTGTATTACAGAAGGAGAAAGTCGAAATGCTGCCGAGTTCTCTGGGCCAAAGCTCATCTGTAAAAATGTGTGCTGTGGTCAGATGAATCCACATCTTGGTTTTGGGAAAAATGGATGTCCAGTCTTCCTCGCCAAACACAAAACGGACCATCCAGACCAGCAAAAGGTGCAAAAGCCAACAATTGTCATGGTAAGGGGGAGCATCGGTGCCCAAGACATGGGTGAATTGCATATATGCGAAAGTACCATTGATGCAGAGGTGTATACTGGGATTTTAGAGACTGCCATCTGTCGTGGCTGGAATAAGGGTGTGGACCCAAGCTCAGGGTGGGAACCTGTTTGCGCCGATATAAAGGTTTAACCACTAGCAAACGGGTTTCCTGGATGTGGATGCACGTAAAATGACGTGTGCAAAGTTGGGGGGACTGTTTGGGGGAAGTGCTTTCGATGACCTCTCTGAGGCGAGGCGAGGATCAAACATCCGACCTCAGTAGTGATGACCCCACGTGCTACTGCTGCGCTATGTGCTAGTACAAACCAGGCGCGTCAGAGAGTGCTTTGTGAACGTGAGAGTAAAAGGGCGAGAAGCTCAAACAAAGGAGAAGCCTGGCGTGCTCAAACAAAAGGGAATATTTATAAAAGAACAGAAACAACCAGGAAAGGGTCAAACAGAAAGGGGATCTTAACTCTGGGTCTTAACGTTTCTTTCTTTCTTTGATTTCTCTCGTTCAGTTTGACCCATGTTTTCTTCTTTCTTTCTTTCTTTCTTTATTTATTATTATTAATATTATTTTTTCTATGCATGTGTCTTGTCTCTTTCAGCATGAGTCTTGCCTCTTTTCTTTTCTTTCCTTTCCTTTCCTTTCCTTTCCTTTCCTTTCCTTTCCGCTACTACCATCACCATCCACCACTCTACAAAGGTGTAGCACTTGACGGCTGCTCGTTGGAGGCTTATATGGCCTGCGCATCAGGTGCAGCTAGTTAGGTGATCAGCCCAGGGCATTCTGGGGGTTGGAGTTCGGGCCGTAGTTGCCTCGGGGAGGTGCTGCCGCCTCCGCCCTCTGCTGGCAGTCGGTCTGGGCTGTCTGGAGCCTGTTCACCACATGTGTGTCCCCTTACCTAACCACACCAAACCTGTAATCGTTTACAAACCTGCCCGAGACATAACTGCATGTCAAGTTTCGCAACAATGTGACATTTTCATCTGGGTCCATTATTGTTTTTCATCAATGTGTATATAATGTGTATAACAAATTCAATTAAGTTGATCAGAGAAAGCACTGAAAGTCAGTTCTTGGTACTTCACAGCAGCTATAACTGAACTAAACAGTTGCCATTTTTGAGGGCGTTTTATACCTGAAACTCCAGACCAGGTCCAAAGCCAGGATTTAGTATTTGTTGCACTATATTGTCAAAAGTATTTGCTCATCTGCTTTACATGCATATGAACTTGAGTGACATCCCATTCTTAATCCATAGGGTTTAATATGAGGTCGGCCCACCCTTTGCAGCTGGGTTGAGGTTTGGACTCTGTGCAGGCCTGTCAAGTTCTTCCACACCAAACCCGCTTATCCATGTCTTTATGGACCTTGCTTTGTGCACTGGTGTGCAGTCATGTTGGAACAGGAGGAGCTGTCCCCAAACTGTTCTCACAAAGTTGGGATCATGAAATTGTTCAAAGTCTCTTGATCTGCTGAAGCATTAAGAGTTCCTGCCACTGGAACTAAGGGGCCGAGCCCAACTCCTGAAAAACAACCCCACACCATAATCCCACTACACCAAACTTTACACGTGACACAATGCAGTCAGATAAGTACCGTTCTCCTGACAACTGCCAAACCCAGTTGTCTATCAGATTGCCAGACGGAGAAGTGTGATTCGTCACTCCAGAGAACACGTCTCCACTGCTCTAGAGTCCAGTTGCGTGTCGCTTTACACCACTGCATTCAATACTTTGCACTGCGCTTGGTGATTTAAGGCTTGGATGCAGCTGCTCAGCCATGGAAACCCATTCCATTAAGCTCTCTACACACTGTTCTTGAGCTGATCTGAAGGCCACATAAAGTTTGGAGGTCTATAGCGTTTGACTCTGCAGAAAGTTGGGGACCTCTGCGCACTGACCCCTGTCATTTTATGTGGCCTACTACTTTGTGGCTGAGTTGCTGTCGTTCCCGATCACTTCCACAGTGTTATTATACCACTGACGGTTGACTGTGGAATATTTAGTAGGGAGGAAATTTCACAACTGGACTTGTTGCACAGGTGGCATCCTATCACAGTACCATCCTGGAATTCACTGAGCTCCTGAGAGCGACCCATTCTTTCACTAATGTGTGTGCTTGGTTTTATACACCTGTGGCCATGGCAGTGATTGGAACACCTGAATTCAATTATTTGGATGGGTGAGTGAATACTTTTGGCAATACAGTGTTCTTTGTGTACATTTTGTTAGCTTTGGTTTCACACTGCAATTTAGCAAGTACACTAAAAACCTTTGCATGACACACCTACATCCTGTCATCATCACCTCTGTGATTAGCATCTCCCTATATTTGGCATTAACTTGTAGTGGGACGTCTGATGTCAGCGTGTTGTGAAGTTAGTAGTGGGTCACTCTTTCTGATGGCATTGCGCACCAATTTAGCATTTAACCAAGACCACCTCTTTTGGTCCGACGACATTTTGGTTCTTCGGTCCGGACCATGGTCTGAGACCAAACAAGGTAGGTGTGAAAGCCCCCTCAGAGTTTATGTGTGATGTTCAGCCCACCTTTTTAAGGCCCAGCTCTTCAGCACTAGATGGATCCTAGCAGCTACCTAATTCCGTCTCTCTGTCTCACCTGTTCTTCTCTGCTGTTTATGATCACCAGGTCTGCTCCTCTCTCTCTGCAGTACCGTCTGCTCTCACTCCAGCTCTTCCTCTCAGTAGAGATGCAGTAAAGACTACTGCAGCTCCACTCCTGCTTGTTGCCCTCATTTTCTGATGGAACACAACATTCTTGAATTAATAGGTCCTCCAGTATTGGTAGGTTCAATTCTTACAGTGCATTTTACTGTGTACACTCAGATGATACATGATATTTCACTGATTTATGTCAAATCACAAACACTCTCTTACCAAGTTTAGAGATCGTCTTCTTGAGCCCATCATTCTCTGCCTGTAACTGGTCTCTCTCTGCAGTCAGGCTGGTGTAACTGGTCTGTAACTGGTCTCTCTCTGTAGTTAGGTTGGTGTAGCTGGACTGTAACTGGTCTCTCTCTGTAGTTACGTTGGTGCAGTTGGACTGTAACTGGTCTCTCTCTGTAGTCAGGTTGTTGAACTTGATCCACAGCACTATGATGGCAGCCAGCAGGAGAACACACAGCAGCCCGAGACACACTGCAGCCAGTTTGCAGCATCTGCTCCCTGCAGTGTTTGTTTCTGGAACTAGACATTAGTACACGCTAGATGTAGATATCTGCTTTCAAATTGATTGATTTAATTGACTGATTTTGATTTAGGTCCTTCATAAAAACATAGTGCTGTTGGACGCCGCTTTAAGCATGTGTGTGTATGTGTACCTGAGGTCATAGTTCCTTTATGGCTTCTGGTCACGTTAGTCTCCAGGACGTCTTCATTCACATAGATATCTTCATATGAATTACTGCTTTCGTCTGAATCTGTCGATCTGTTGTCTGCTGTAATTCCTGAATTGGCATATATATCCATATTCATCTCCGGTTCTGTTCTCTTTCCCATAGTGATGCTGGAACAGGTTGAAGCAGAGAACAGTCTTGGTTATAACTGTCCTTGTTTTAATTGCAGACTACGGTCACGACCGTCTTCGGCTCTCACTGTAACTCTATGTATGTGACATAGTGCAGTATATGTGCTGCAAGCTCTCAGGACAGGAAGCTGAGCTGAAACCACAGCTCACTTTCAGAAGCCCATCTCCTTATCTTCTGTTCTGTCCCTGCAGACACTAAATTGCATGAATTCTCTATGTATAGTATATGTATATGTGAGTTAAGATGCACTACACGCTGTCAGTACTGCTCACATTATAAACTCTTGATTCTTTCACTCAAATCCACAGTTCATTCATGCAGTATTTCAGAAGGTTATTAGTTATCACTCTGCTGCTCTGTTTGACCGACCTAATTAAAAACCACACTGAACAGGAAACTGAAACTGAAGAAGGCAACTTAGTGCTGTATGTATGTTATAGGTGTGTGTGTATGTACACCAAGCCCTCTCTATCTCATACACACACACACACACAAACACACGCAAACAAGTCCTCATTATGGTCATCTTCAGTGACGAGTCCCGCTTTTGTCTTGGCGGAGACGAGCAATGAATTTTTGTGTGGCGGCACCGTATTCAGCACAAGATGAAGGGTTTGGTGTCACGTGTTACACGTCCAGAAGGCCTGGTGTCACTCCACCTCCACCCCTACCGCACCATCTGCAGGAACAGTGTAAGAATATTCAAGCTGCATGGGATGGATTATCACAGGACACCATTAGGAACCTCTACAACTCCATGCTGAGACGTCTGTCATGTTGTATAGCAAACATGGTGGCCCAACGCCATACTGAGAGACACTACTTCTGTATGTGTAGCTCAGTAAATATTGATCATATCAGTCTAAATGTATCATCATTTATTGTTCCTGGTAACCTTTATCTTCCTTCCCAATAGCACTGCACACCTCCTTCTGATGATGATGAGTATATTTTATAGTGTATGTTACCAGAAGGTCCCTAATGCAACTATAGGAGAGACAGGAGGAGAGGCAGGTGGAGCTGCAGGGTGTGAGGTGAAGGTTTAAAGTTGATTGACGATTGTAATGGATTATACCCAGAAAGGAGAACAGGCAGGGATGGAGGGCGATTTGTATATGTACAGAGCACAGATATTGATGCACCTATGGCCTTGTCGAGCTTTCAGGGAGGACAAGATCCATAGGTGGGAAAATGTCAGGCATGGCAAACAGATCAGATGCTCATGGAGGTGAAATGACAAATAAGCTTTATTTACAAAACGGTCCAAAGGAATCTACAAAGCAGGATTCTTCAGTTAGCCAGCTAACTTCAGTGCAAAGTCAAGCCTGTCCGATAGGAAAAGAGCTGAGGGAATTTCCCACTGGACAGTCCTCATCTTTGAGTTTCAGTTATCTGGCTAATAAATATTACAATGACTGCATTATGTATTTTTGTGTATACCGAACGTGGACATTCAAAACTGTAGTATATGTACTACATACTCAAACACTAGTTAGGATTAGTATTAGGTTCGGCACTCCCCATGTTCATTTGTTGATTGTGTGTGTTGGGCTGGCACAGATTTATAGTATACACATGTATACCCAAGGACTACACCGCTGGGCCGCACAAACCAGAAATGGGTGAGGCCCAATCAGACTTTTGCTCTGATGGTAGGATGGCCCACCCACCAGTCATATGGTAACTCCATGAACATTTTCCCATTCAACACTAGTCACCATATCTCCCGGTTATTAAAAGACTGTAATAATTCAGACTGTTTAATGCATGTATTAATGATTGCAGAGTCCTCTTGGATGACTGCCATTCAGTTGCTGTTGAGAACTCTCTTACAAATCCCAACTACAGGGTGAGTACAGGGAAAATTAGCCCAGGTTAATACACGGTCCGATTCAGCAAACCTGATGCCAGAAATAGCGCAGTCCTCATTTCCTCCATGATTACTGGGTTCCCCCGTCCACCAGAACCTGAAACACAGAATCAGAACATGTACATAAGAACCTTCAAACTGAGGAAGACTGAATAGCATGGCCAGAGTTCACTTGAGTAGTCTTTTACCTTGTGGTTAATTCTGAGCCGTCCACCCATTTCCAGACCCCTTCGGTGTCAATGTCTGTCAGACCAATCCATGCTTCACGGTCACCAAAGACTCTAGAGATAAACTCCTGGCCGGACAATAAATACATATGTAAGATATATATGTATTAGCTTGTAAACATGTACACATGTACTGAGAGTTTGATGAGTTTGAATATTAAACTGGCCAATCAGACACACAGCAGCCCGAGACTTACTGCAGCCGGTCTGTAGCATCTGCTCACTGCAGCGCCGGTTGCAGTAACTGGAAATGATTATACACTACATACCTTAATTACATGTAGTTTGTAATTAATAATAATGTTGATTCATTAAAGGACGCCAGTGTAGCCAGTGTTAGAAAAGACATTAACAGCAACCGTGTGTGCACCTGAACTCATAGTTCCTTTATGGCTTTCAGTCACGTTAATCTCCAGGACGTCTTCATTTACATAGATATCTTATGAATATATCATATGAATTACCGCTTTCAGTTGAACCAGTCGATCTGTTGTCTGCTGTAATTCCTGAATTGGCGTATAAATCCATATTCATCTCCAGTTCTGTTCTCTTGTCCATAGTGGTGCTGGAACAGGTTTAAGCAGATTGCAGTCTTGGTTATAACTGTCCTTGTTTTAACTGCAGACCTCGGTCACTACAGTCTCCAGCTCTTGCAGTGACTCTGTGAATGTGGTATAGTGCAGTATATGTGCTGCGAGCTCTCAGGACAGGAAGCTGAGCTGAAACCACATCTCACTTTCAGAAGCACATCTCTTTTTATTCTCTTCTGCCCATGCAGACACTAAATTGTGTGAATTCTCTATGTATATGTATATGTATATGTATATGTGAGTTAGGAGGTTTCTTGTCGTGTTGTTGCGTCTCTGGGTCAAGACAGCATTCACACGCTCTCAGCTCATAGGAGGTATCTGAGCGGAGTACATAGGTTATATGTGTGTGCATATGTACCATGACCCCCTCTCTATCTCACACACACACACACACACACACACACACACACACACACACACACACACACACACACATTCTCACCACATGAAGTATGTGACTGTGCAATTCGGCACTACTAATGCAACATAAAGAAAGAACCTCCTCTTCCAGTGTGGTATCATGGCACCACCCTGTGAGTACGATGGCAAGAAGTGGAGCTGTAAGGGTCTGCAGTGCACCCTTTATTTCAGAGATCTACAGGAACTACCGCTACTAGTCTTCTCCAGCTCATCCCATAGACCTTCAAAGGGGTTAAGGTCAGAACCCAACATGGTACCCAATTCATGACTCCTCACGCTTCCTGGATCATTCTTTTACAGTCTGAGCTTGATCAATCTTGGCATTGTTGTCCCGGAATACACGCGAGCCACACTGGCGTAAGGAACCAGCTGGGACGTCCCACCCAGTACTGACTTTGAGAGTAGCGTGTTCTGTCAGCAAATCAGAGAATCTTGTTAGTGTTAGTGTTGTATGTCTTCTTTTAGCCTCCAATCAGCTTCAGTGGCTTTAACTTTCACCTCATTGGACCGTCTGGTTGGAAGTGAGGTTAGCTTTCTCCAGCTTTGAATCTGAGTTCAGTGTAGGGGCATAATGAATAGCAACAACAGGTAATTATAGCTACACACTAGGAGGGTTTGGGTCAGCTAACGTTAACACTAACTATGTTTGGGTTGTTAAATAGCACTCTGAAACAACTGCACCCAGAAGGTTTATTTAGAAATGTATATATTGGTGGGTAGGTTTGACATTGTGAGATATGCAAATGATTGAAGTTTCATGCTCGGCCGCAAGCGTAAGCAAGGATGGGCCTTATCCAACCTGACTGATCCAACAGCCGTGATTGCAGACATTCAGCGAGCAGTGATGCCCTCCATCCTGTTAGTGGCAGCACAATTGGTAAATGGCTGCACGGCGTAGGACTACATGCACGCAAGCCGTTACGACGACTGCCCTTAACACCACGTCAACGTCGACAAAAGCCTGCAATGGTGTCATGCCAGACTGTCATGGAGTGACTCAGAATGAGTCCTGCTTTTGTCTTGGTGGAGATGACCAACGAATCTGTGTGTGGAGGCACCGTGGTCAGAGGTTTGTTGTCATGTGTCACACGTCCAGAAGGCCTGGTGTCACTCCACCTCCAACCCTACAGCACAATCTGCAGGAACTGTGTGAGACTATTCAAGCTGCATGGGATGGATTATTACACATTAGGAACCTCCACAACTACATGTGGAGATCTCTGGCAAACATACTGAGAGACACTACTTCTGTATGTGTAGCTCAATAAATATTGTCCATATCAGTCTAAATGTATCATCGTTTATTGTTCCTGGTAACCTTTATCTTCCTTCCCAATAGCACTGCAATCCCACACCTCCTTCTGGGTGCAGCTGGTCTAATGATGATGAGTGTACATTATAGTATATGTAACCAGAAGAGCCCTAATGCAACAACAGAAGCAGGGGGAGCTATAGGGTGTGAGGTGAGGGTTTAAAATTGATTGATGATTGCGACGGATTATACCCAGAAAGAAGAACAGGCACGGATGAAGGACGATTTGTCCAAGTACAGATATTGTTGCACCTGCTGATGGCCTTGCTGAGCCTTCAGGGAGGAAATGATCCATAGGTGGGATAATGCCAGGCGTAGCAAACAGATCAGATGCTCAACAAGGTGAAATGACAAATAAGCTTTATTTACAAAAGGGCGATCCAAAGGGATGTTCAAAAAAGCCAGGCAGGGTCAAAACCATGATAACACCAATCAGCTACATGGTAAGTCCAGGAGGGTATTCCACAAAGCAGGATTTTTCAGTTAGCCAGGTAACTTGAGTGCAAAGTCAAGCCTGTCCAATGGGAAAAGAGCTGAGGGACTTTCCCACTAGACTGTCCTCTTTTTTGGGTTATCTGGCTAATTAAGAATAAAATAATTGCATTATGTATGTTTGAGTATACTCAACTTAGACATTTATAGCTATACACTCAAACCCTAGTTAGGATTAGTATTAGGTTCGGCACTCCCCATGTTCATTTGTTGACTCTATGTGTTGGGCTGGCACAGATTTGTAGTGTACCCATTTATACCCAAGGACTACACCACTGGGCTGCACAAACCAGGAATGGGTAAGGCACAATGAGTATTCAGACTTTTGTCCTGATAAGATCACCCAGCCACCAGCCATATGGTAACTCCATTACATTTTCCCCATTCAACACTAGTCAACATGTCTCCCAGTTATTAATACACTGTAATAATTGAGACTGATTAATGCATGTATTAATGATTGCTGAGCCCTCTTGGGTGACTGCCATTCAGTTGCTGTAGAGAACTCTCTTACAAATCCCAACTAGAGGGTGATTACAAGGAAAATCAGCCCAGGTTGGCACATGATTGGGTTGGGCAAACCTGATGCCAGAAATAGCGCAGTCCTCATTTCCTCCATGATTACTGGGTTCCCCCGTCCACCAGAACCTGAAACACAGAATCAGAACATGTACATAAGTCTTCAAACTGAGGAAGACTGAATAGCATGGCCAGAGTTCACTTGAGTAGTCTTTTACCTTGTGGTTAATTCTGAGCCGTCCACCCATTTCCAGACCCCTTCGGTCTCAATGTCTGTCAGACCAATCCATGCCTCACGGTCACCAAAGACTCTAGAGATGAACTCCTGGCGGACAATAAATACATATATAAGAAAGACGTGTATTAGCTTGTAAACATGTACACATGTACTGAGAGTTTGTTGAGTTTGAATATTAAACTGGCCAATCAGACACATCAGCAAACCCATAAATGTGTCAATCACTTCTAATCGTCACGCACGCATATATTCTGTAAACCCCCCAAAACACAATAAGAAGGCTGAGGCTGAAGTTGACTTCCTATTTGCCAGATTTCCTGTTCCACCTTAAATGGTGCAGCAGCTACATACTGGCATTTAAAGCTGCACCTTAACTGCTGCACCATTTAAGGTGGAATGGGAGAAGCTGATGAAGGCTGTCAAGGATGGCAGAACTGTCAGAATGACAGCAGGTCATCTTCAGTGACGAGTCCTGCTTTGGTCTCGCTGGAAACGACCTACAGATCCGTGTGTGGGAGGCACCATGGTCAGAGCCAAGATGAACGATTTGTTATCACAAGTCCAGAAGGCCTGGTGTCACTCCACCTCCACCCCTACCGCACAATCTGACAAATGTCTGACAAATTTGCCCCCACAAGCCCTCAGCCCCCCTTAAAAGTTCTTTACACAATGTGCATGTCTCCCTCTCACCTGTTCTTCTCTGCTGGTTATGATCACCAGGTCTGCTCTTATATCTCTGCAGTCCTGTCTGCTCTCACTCCAGCTCTTCTCCTCAGTAGTGATGTAGTAAATACTAGAGTTGAAGTATCCCCATCCCCGTTTGTTGGCCTTCTCTTCTAAAAATCAGCCAGAGTGATAGAGTCAATATTCAAGTCAGCGTGTCTGTTTAAGCTTAGTGCTATGATGCAAACGTAGAAATGCTCACTCACCAAGTTTAAGTTGCTTCTTCTGGAGGTCATCTCTGTCTTTCTGTAACTGGTCTCTCTGTATAGCCAGGTTGGTGTAACTGGTCTGTAACTGGTCTCTCTGTATAGCCAGGTTGGTGTAACTGATCTGTAACTGGTCTCTCTCTATAGTCAGGTTGGTGTAACTGGTCTGTAACTGGTCTCTCTCTGCAGTCAACATGAGCCACAGCACTACGATGGCGGCCAGCAGGAGAACACACAGCAGCCCCAGACACACTGCAGCCGGTCTGTAGCATCTGCTCACTGCAGCGCCCGTTGCAGTAACTGGAAATGATTATACACTACATACCTTAATTACATGTAGTTTGTAATTAATAATAATGTTGATTCATTGAAGGACGCCAGTGTAGCCAGTGTTAGAAAAGACATTAACAGCAAGTGTGTGTGTGTGTGTGTGTGTGTGTGTATGTGTACCTGAGCTCATAGTTCCTTTATGGCTTCTGGTCACGTTAGTCTCCAGGACGTCTTCATTCACATAGATATCTTCATATGAATTACTGCTTTCAGTTGAATCAGTCGATCTGTTGTCTGCTGTAATTCCTGAATTGGCATATAAATCCATTTTCATCTCCAGTTCTGTTCTCTTCTCCATAGCGATACTGGAAAGAGTTGAAGCAGATTACAGTCTTGGTTATAACTGTCCTTGTTTTAATTGCAGACTACGGTCACTACCGTCTCCAGCTCCCACTGAAACTCTATGTATGTGGCATAGTGCAGTATATGTACTGTGAGCTCTCAGGACAGGAAGCTGAGGTGAAAGACACCTATAAAAAAAAAAAAAAAAAAATCACCTCGCTTTCAGAAGCCCATCTCATCTTCTGACTTCTGTCCCTGCAGACACTGGAATACATGAGTGTCTTACATCTGTGGGTCTGGGCCTGTAACCGCATTCACACACTCTCAGTACTGCTCACGTTATAAACTCTTGATTCTTTCACTCATATTCACAGTTCATTTATGATCTGTGTGCTGGATTTCAGAAGGTTATTAGTTATCACTGTGCTGCTCTGTGTGAGCGACTGTGGGTGTCCTAATCAAAAACCACACTGAACAGGAAACTGAAACTCATACCACTCAGATGCCTCCTATATGTAGGTTATATGTGTATGCATATGTACCACCACACCCTCTCTATCACACACACACGTTCTCACCACACGAAATATGTGACTGATGTGCAAATCGGCTTTACTGCTAATGCAACATAAAGAAAGAACCTCCTCTTCCTGTATGGCACCACCCTGTGAGTACAATGGCAAAAAGTGGGTCTGCAGTGCGCTCTTTATTTTTGGTTATCTAGAGGATCCACCACTACTGGACTCTCCAGCTCATCCCATAGACTTTCAGGTCAGCCAATTCATGATTCCTCACACTCCCTGGAATAAATGAATAGCAACAACAGGTAATTATAGCTACATACTAGGAGGGTTTGGGTCAGCTGACGTTAGCATTAATTATGCTCAGGTTGTCAAACAGCACTCTTAAACATATCTGACTACGTCCCAAACTACACACTGTATGTATTATGTGAAGTTCAAAAGTGTGTTGTTTGGGATGCAGTCTTACTGTCTAATGTCACATGACACAACGCTAGTGTAAATATACAGACAGACTTTATACACAAGGACAAGACCACATCATAAAGGATCATTAACTCAGCCCTGCGTTATTTTAAAAATCTTGCATCATGTTATCAGGAGAATTCTGGTATATACAGGGGAGTGTCAGGCGAAAGACTGATAGATGAATATGTGACAGTTTGTGCCTTTTTTTTAGCCTCTTGCACATACAAAAAAGTTCAAAATGAACATAACTGATCACCTACCATCATTGTCAAAACAATAGTTGCACAAATAATTGAAACATGCAAATGATTCAAGCTTCATGCTCGGCCGTGTATGTGATGTAAGCAAGGACGGGCCTTATTGCTGTACCTGACTGACCCGACAGCCACGATTGTGGACATTCAGTGAGCAGTGATGTCCTCCATGAGTCATCCTGTTAGTGCCAGCACCATTGGAAGACGGCTGCACCCCACAGGACTACATGCATGCAGACTGTTATGATGACTGTCCTTAACACCACATCAACGTCGTCCAGACTGTCATGGAGTGACTCAGAAGGCAAGCGGGTCATCTTCGGTGATGAGTCCCGCTATTGTCTTGGTGGAGACGACCAACGAATCTGCAGGAACTGTGTGAGAATATTCAAGCTGCATGGGATGGATTATTGCAGGACACGTTTAGGAACCTCTGCAACTCCATGCTGAGACGTCTGGTGTGCTGGGTTAGCAAACATGGTGGCCTGACACCATACTGAGAGACACTACTTCTGTATGTGTAGCTCAATAAATATTGTCCATATCAGTCTAAACTGATCATCATTTATTGTTCCTGGTAACCTTTATCTTCCTTCCCAATAGCACTGCAATCCCACACCTCCTTCTGGGTGCAGATATTCTTTTGATTATGAGTCTATATTACAGTATATGTTACCAGAAGAGCCCTAATGCAACAATAGAAGCAGGTGGAGCTGCAGGGTGTGAGGTGAGGGTTTAAAATAGATGGATGATTGTAGTGGATTATACCCAGAAAGAAGAACAGGCACGGATGAAGGACGATTTGTCCAAGTACAGATATTGATGCACCTATGGCCTTGCTGAGCCTTCAGGGAAGTAATGATCCATAGGTGGGATAATGCCAGGCGTAGTAAACAGATCAGATGCTCAAGGAAGCGAAATGACAAATGAGCTTTATTTACAAAAGGGCAATCTCCAAAGAGATGTTCAAATAACTAGGCAGGGACAAAACCATGATAACACCAAACGGATACATGGGAAATCCAGGATGGTATTCCACAAAGCAGGATTTTTCTGTTAGCCAGATGAGCCCATAGCCAAGCCTTTCTTTCAGGTGAGGGGCTTACCGTTAGGACAGTCCACATCTTTGGGTTTAGGTTATCAGGCTAATTACAAAATCCTGCTTTGTGGAATACCCCCCACCCCGGTAGCAGAGTGAGTAAACATGCAGGGGTCCAAGGCCAGAGGAACTCAACAGTCCAAAACATTACAAGTACAAAGGAGAGACGAAAACGGGTCAAATGCTCAGTATGCAATAACATTTGTTCAGCAATACTCCGGAAAGACACAGGAGAAACTGGACCAGTATACACACAAACAGAAGCAACTGAATCCAAGTGAATATACACTGCTCAAAAAAAATTAAGGAACACTTTTTAATCAGAGTATAGAATCAACTCTGTTCAACTTCTGGGATATTGATCTGGTTAGTTAAGTAGCAGGGGGGTTGTTAATCAGTTTCAGCTGCTTTGGTGTTAATGAAATTAACAACAGGTGCACTAGAGGAGCAACAATGAGACACCCCCCAAACAGGAAAGGGTTAAAAGATGGAGGTCATTGACATTGGCAGGCCACTGCTGTGTTTGTGTCTGACCAAACAATCAGAAACAGGCTTCATGAGGGTGGCCTGAGGGCCCAACGTCCTGTAGTGGGCCCTGTGCTTACTGCCCAGCACCATAGAGCTCGATTGGCCTTTGCCACAGAACACCGGAATTGGCAGATCCGCCACTGGCGCCCTGTGCTTTACACAGATGAGAGCAGGTTTCACCTGAGCACATGTGACAGACGTGACAGGGTCTGGAGACGCTGTGGAGAACTTTATGCCGCCTGCAACATCATTCAGCATGACCGGTTTGGTGGTGGGTCAGTGATGGTCTGGGGAGGCATATCCCTAGAAGGACGCACAGACCTCTACAGGCTAGACAACGGCACCCTGACTGCTATTACGCATCGGGATGAAATCCTTGGACCCATTGTCAGACCCTACGCTGGTGCAGTGGGTCATGGGTTCCTCCTGGTGCACGACAATGCCTGACCTCATGTGGTGAGAGTATGCAGGCAGTTCTTGGAGGATGAAGGAATTGATACCACTGACTGGCCCCCTCGCTTGCCTGACCTAAATCCAATAGAACACCTCTGGGACATTATGTTTTGGTCCATCCAACGCTGCCAGGTTGCGCTTCAGACTGTCCAGGAGCTCAGTGATGCCCTGATCCAGATCTGGGAGGAGATCCCCCAGGACACCACCCGTCGTCTCATTAGGAGCATGCCCCGACGTTGTCAGGCATGCATACAAGCACGTGGAGGACATACAAACTACTGAGTACCATTCTGAGTTGCTGCAATGGAATTTCGGTTAAATGGACTCGCCTGCTGCATCATTTTTTCACATTGATTTTCAGGGTGTCTTTGAATTCAACCCTCTGTAGGGTGATCATTTTCATTTCCATCAAACGATGTGGCATCCTTTCGTTCCTGACACATTACCCAGCCCATATGAGGAAAGATATTCTGCATGATTTTTTTTTTCCCATTGAGATCTGATGTGTTTCCAAAGTGTTCCTGAAATTGTTTTGAGCAGCGTAGTTAGTACTCCAGAGAAGAGGATCTTGGAAACTGTCTGTGACTGGTGGGTAGCAGACATGTGACTCTGACATCAGGGGGTTGAAAAACATTGCTACACAGCATGTGCCATCTTAACAGTACGAGTTCAGCAGGCTAGTAACACATTAGCATACAGCATTGTTTGGTACGAACAAGAAGTGATGAAGCTTATATCATACCAAGCTGAACTCCGAAGGCTGCTTCGGTGGAGGTGTTTTACAAAGCTAGAACACGTTCATCTTTACAGGCTGTTTTGACAGATTTGGGCTGAATTCAGGTGTAACTTCCGGTCCCACCACCACTGCAGCCACTATCACATCACCAGCCGCCATTTTTTCAAAGTTTTCCAGTTGTGCGAAGCTCCTCCGTTTCCGTTTCCCATTGCATCATGGGACAACAGTGTCCGTCATTACCATGCACATAACATACTGTGCATTGTGGATGTTTGAGTATACTCAACTTTGACATTCATAACTACATACTACACACTAGGTAGGATTAGTATTAGGTTCACCACTCCTCATGTTCATTTATTGACTGTGTGTGTTGGGCTGGCACAGATTTGTGGTATACCCCATGTATACCCAAGCACTACAACACTGGACTGCACAACCCATGCATGTTTAGCAGAGGAAGAAAGTTATTTCAAGTATATTCACTTTAGTGGAATTTGACAAAAATTGGTTTAAAACGGTTTAAAAGGAAATATTCTCTTATTTTTCTATGGTCAAACATAACCAGCGACACCTGCTGGTTAAAAGGACTACTGCGTTTTTCTTTAAGCAGCCCCCAGCCATATCTTGTTCAGTCCAGTTTTGCTATTAGGATTTGTTTTCACATTTGGACCCAAACGCAGGGCGGGAACCCGTTAGCAGCTATGTAAAAGGTGTTAACTGCAAGCCAACGGGTTTCCTGGATGTGGGTGCACGTGAAACAATGAGTGCAGGGAGTGAACTATTTGGAGGGAATGTGTTCAACTGATTTAGGCGGGGATCGAACCCCGACCTCCGAGTGATAGCCCCACGTGTTACCGCTGCACGGCAGGCAGTACACGTGAGGGAAGTCAGCAGGGGTTTTGTGAGGGAGAGGGAAAATTAGGCAGGAAATGCAAACAAAGGAGACGCCAGCAACGACCTGCTCAAATTAAGGGGAATGTTTAAAACAGAACAAAAACAACCAGGAAGGGGTTTAACAGAAAGGGGTTATTTTGTTTTACTGACCCTTGGCGTGCCTTTCTTTCTTTCTTTCTTTATATATATATATATTCACACAGCACGGGTCTGGCTTCGCTTCGCTTCTTTTTCCTTTTCTTTTCCCTTTACAGCTATACCATACCGTCTACCCCTCTACAAAGGTGTAGCTGAGACGGTTGTTTGGTGGGGGCTTATATGGCCGCGCCTCAGGTGCAGCTCGTTGGCTTGATCAGCCCGGGGCATTCTGGGGGTTGGAGTTCCAGACTGCAGTCCCCCCAGAACGGCGCCGCCGCTGCCGCCCTATGCTGGCTGCAGGCGGCACCGCCCGGATCATCACATTTTCATGCAATAATGTGCAAATAATCATAACCATGAAGTAATCCAGAACATATATTTTTCATTTTCATGAGTATTTTTGTTTATAGTATTAATATGGTTCCTAAAAACTGCAGCCAATTTCCAGCCACTACTAGCTATGCTAGTTTAGGGTACCATGTGGTCCAAATGCTATATAGAGCCAAATTCGATTTCTTAGGTACCTTATAGCTGCTAGAATGGAGAAGTTTGGTTCTTAACTGCTGGTGTTTTTACTCCGATTGTACTCAAAGAGGTACGAATATTGTATTTTCCTTTGGCATTCTGTAATATTCCACACATGCTCTCATTCCTGTTTCTACCCAAGTGATCTGAGCTGGTTTATACAGTGATTATGAGTTCATATTGTAATCATATGTATTACAGTTACTCTAAATCAGTCCGGTTTTGACAATGAAAGGATATGCTTCCAGAATAGAGAAGCGTGATTCTGAATTGCTGCCGTTTTCTTCTGAATGTACTCAAACAGACGTGACTCCGGTAAAAGCTCAGAACCAACCGGCCGTGCCGTTGTGTTATTGAGGGGGGTGGGTGGACAGCAGAGGGTTACACATGGGTCAGGCCCACTCAGACTTGACCTGATAAGATCGCCCAGCCACCAGCCCCAAATGTTCACTCCATGAACATTTTCCCATTCAACACGAGGCAACATATCTCCCAGTTATTAAAACACTGTAATAATTGAGACTGTTTAATGTATGTATTAATGATTGCCGAGTCCTCTTGGGTGACTGCCATTCACTTGCTGTTGAGAACTCTCTTACAAATCCCAACTACAGGGTGAGTACAGGGAAAATCAGCCCAGGTTAATACACGGTCCAATTTAGCAAACCTGATGCCAGTTATAGCACAGTCCTCATTTCCTCCATAATCATTGGGTTCCCCCGCCCACCAGAAACTGAAACACAATCAGAACATGTACATAAGGACCTTCAAACTGAGGCAGACTGAATATCATGGCCAGAGTTTATTTGAGTAGTCTTTTACCTTGTGGTCAATTCTGAGCCGTCCACCCATTCCCAGACCCCTTCGGTGTCACTGTCTGTCAGACCAATCCATGCTTCCCAGTCACCAAAGACTCTAGAGATGAACTCCTGTTATAATGAAAGGACAATCAATCAAGTACTAATGTACTAATAAGTACTAATAAGTACAAGGGTCAAGTACTAATTGACCATAACTCAATCATTAGATTCATTTAGATCCTATTGGCCATTACTGAACTAAGTTACTAACTAAGTAACCACATAGTTTAGCACAAACTCCAGTAGAAACACCATCACACATGTCAGGAAATCCAGAAATATATATTCTGTAAACCCCCCAAAACATAACACAATAAGAAGAATGAGGCTGAAGCTGACTTCCCATTTACCAGCTTCTTGTTCCAAGTTTCCTGTTCCACCTTAAATGGTGCATCAGTTACATTCTGGAGCCTGAGACTACACCAATTAAGGTGGAAATGAAAGAAGCTGGTGAATAAAAAGCTGATTTCAGCTTCATGTAAGAAGGTACTAATCTATTGTGAATACCTACATGGATCAAGGAATGCTGAACCTGCAATGCTTACTCAGCACCAACAATCACTATGTATACACACCGTCAGTGTAACTATTACACCAAACCAGGATCCCTTGCATAGTTCATTCAATGAAATGAGCTTAATATAAAGCCCGTGTTTCATAAACCATACGCTCAAGTCTACACATAAGTCACACTTGCTGAGGGCAATACAGTTAAAAAAATAATTACCTTTCCTAAACTGCTGCTCTGTAACGTTACTGAATACAGTCGGGCAGCACTGTTAACTGCCCCAAGATGGTGGTGCCGTTGACGTGCCTGGCTGAACCCAACATGGAAACTATGTATCTATGATCACAAATACCTATATTTCTGATTTAAGACAAGGCTTTTATGTATGTACTCTACATGACCAAATGTATTCAAGTGTTTCAGGAACACTTAAGCCCAAGCAATAGCCATGCAACCTCCATAGACAAACACTGGCGGTAGCGTGGGTCGTATTGAAGAGCTCAACCCCTTTGAATGTGGTCCTCACAGAGTCTCTTGGGTTTCCATTGTGTACACCAGCCTAAGATCACTACGTGGTTGTAATGGTGTAAAGCACTCAACCAATGGGCTCTAAAGTGATGAATCACACTTCACTATCTGGCAGATGAATCTGGGTTTGAGGGATACCAGGAAAACTCTACCTGCTGGAATGCCCAGTTCCAACAAACTGAATTCTTGTCCCAACCTCACAAATGCCATTTTGACTGAATGGGCACTAGCATTGTCAAAAATATCAATATGATCAATATACATATCTAATATTCATTTCCCATAGTACTAATTATATCCACATCAGGCACACTATTCAGTCTTTCATTAGAGTGTTCAGATACAATTGCACCTGCAGCCGGATTGCACTTTTGAGAGCATTCGTTGTCCAGAAAGAATGCAGCAGGAGGACTACATACATTGACATACTTTGGCTTCATGGCAACCCAAAGGACACAGGCAAGCCAACACACAAACAGTGACGGAGAACATCCCAGAGCTGCCCATATCAGCAGCACCACCTGGTGCTCTGGAGAACACCCTAGACCTGGCTCCCTACCTCAACACACCACCTGGTGCTCCAGAGAGCACCGCTGAACCAACACCCTGCCTTAATGCATCGCTCAGTGTTCCACCAAGCACCATCTTGTTGCCCAGAGTTCTGGAAAGCACTAAGGACCCAGTGCTCGGTCAAAACATCTGCCTCCCACTTCTAGTCACCACATGCCACCTGCTCTTTGAACCTGGTGGTTGTGCTAGATGGGGAGCAGACTGCAGCTGTTGGAGGCAGAGCTGGCACTGCAGCCCCAGGCCATATGTGTAATGCTCCACCCATGATTACAGGTGGCTGGTTTTGATTTGGGGAGGAGCCAGTGACTGTTGAGTTGAGGCTATCCAAGCCAGTGACTGAGAAGGCTTTGGAGACGGAATGCTGGCTGGCGAGCACTCTGTTAGAGCTCTAATTGTGAGTAGCATTAGCAGGCTGTGTTTGCTTTTGTTACCACACTATTAAACAAGCAGTGTACTCAGAGTATACTTAAAAGGTGTGTTGTAGGGGTGGAGAAGTGGGTCATGTGACTAGTCCCTCCCCACACACATGCGTATAAGGTGCGCCTCTCCCTGATCAGGAACAGCTGAGGCCAATCAGATGAGGAGCATGGACACTCAATTGCATCTCAATTGTGTACTACACACTAATACTATATGGTGCATGCATTATGGGACAGTGTC
>CM067500.1:1424227-1451186 GCA_034552555.1 Semaprochilodus insignis
GAGCTGATGCATGCATGCGCCGCTGGGTAGTCACTTACAGTCTAATGAATTAACGTTAGTCCAAGTTGTCTAGCAAATGGTCTTAATTCAGCCTTTACCTAACACAGTGTTTAACCATTCATCTTGGAGCTAACCACGATGTCTCCACACACAGATTTGTTGGTCGTCTCCACCAAGACAGAAGCGGGACTCGTCATGGAAGATGACCTGCTGCCGTTCTGAGTCACTCCATGACAGTCCTGCACGACACCATTGCAGTCTTTGGCGATGTTGGCATGGTGTTAAGGGCAGTTGTTGTAACGGTCTGTGTGCATGTATTCCTGCGTCATGCAGCCGTCTGCCAATGGTGCTGGCACTAACAGGATGATTCATGGAGGGCATCACTGCTCGCTGAAGGTCTGTAATCATGGCTGTTGGGTCAGCCAGGTAGAGCGATAAGGCCCGTCCTTGCTTAAGTCACATGCACAGCCGAGCATGGAATTTGAATCATGAGCATGTCTCACAATGTCAAACCTACCCACCAAGTTTCATTCCTGTCAGTACACTTTAGATTCTTCACCTTTTGCCTTGATGACAACTTTGCACACTCTTGGCATTCTCTCAGTCAGCTTCATGAGTCACCTGAAATGGTTTTCCGACAGTCTTGAAGGAGTTCCCAGAGGTGCTGAACATTTGTTGGCTGCTTTTCCTCCACTCTGTGCTCCAAATCATCCCAAACCATCTTGGGTTGGGTTTAGGTTGGGTGATTGTAGAGGCCAGGTCATCTGACCCAGCACTGCATATAGCCTTTACATGGCCTGGAGGTGTGTTTGGGGTCATTGTCCTGTTGGAAGACAAATGATGGTCCCGCTAAGTTCAAACCAGATGGGACAGCATGTCGCTGCAGAATGCTGTGGTAGCCATGCTGGTTAAGTTTGCCTTGAATTTTGATTAAATCGCCAACAGTGTCACAAACAAAGCACCCCCACACTTCACACCTCCTCTTCCGTGCTTCACGGTGGAAACCACACATGTAGAAACCACCCGCTCACCGTGTCTGCGCCTCACCAACATGTCGTGGGTGGAAGCCTCAAATTTTGACTCATCAGACCAAAGTACAAAATTCCACTGTTCTATTGTCCATCCCTTGTGTTTCTTGGCCTGAGCCAATCTCTTCTTCTTCTCATTCTTCCTCAGTAGTGGCTTCTTTGCAGCAATTTGACCATAAAGGCCTGTTCTCTGAACGGTTGATGTTGAGATGTGTCTGCTAGTTGAGTTCTGTGAAGGAGTTATATGGGCTCTAATCTGAGGAGCTGCCGATTTGCAGTTTCTGAACCTGGTAACTCTAATGTACTCATCGTCTGCAGCGGAGGTAACTCTTGGTCCTCCTTTCCTGGGGTGGTCCACATAACCAGTGTAACACGGAGAGAGACAGGATATAAGTGTAAGTCAGACTGAACAGTTTGTTGTCACACGTCCAGAAGGCCTGGTGTCACTCCACCTCCATCCCTACTGCACAATCTGCAGGAACTGCGTGAGAATATTCAAGCTGCATGCGATGGATTATCACAGGACACCATTAGGAACCTCTACAACTCCATGCTGAGACGTCCAACACCATACAGATAACTGACAGACAACTTTTACCCAGTTTTTGCCATCGACCACTGCAGTCAAATAAACTGGATGTCTTTTTTGGAAGTCGTGGATGTGAAGCACAGTAAAAGAGTACACAGCGTCCATCTGCTGCCGTAATGGCACCGCAAGCATGCTTTTGTGCCTAAAGCTGCATTCAGCATGTTGTAAACGTGTGATTGTAGAATTAGGGAAATGGAAAGGTTGGATAATGAATTAGGACCATTTGCTACATTAAATAGCTACATTAAACATTAGAATTGAACCTCAGGGTAAAATATTAGAATACGGGCCTTTAATGCTCCTCCAATATCAGTTCCACTTCCAGCAGGCTTCTGCTGTACCAGTCAGGGGGCCAAATGTGCCAAAAAACACACATGAGTATGACTAATGATCCACTAGAGGGAGCCAACGATCAGGTTATAAGGCTGAATCTAAGGCTTTAAGGCTGATCAATGACATACAGCTGTGGAAAATAAGACCACTCCAGTTTCTTCTTAAATCAGCATCTCCACATGTACAGCAGGTTCTTAGTGAGAACAGAAGGTTGGGTTCTAGCTTTACTGGCGGATACAGTGAGCGTCCGGTTCATAAGAACAAGGTCAAGCAGCAAACACACAGGACAACACAGGTACAGACTGGCAGAGGGCCAAAACCACTCTCTACTGACCGTGATGAGCGCCACCTCATTCCAATGTCACTTAACCACCGTAAGATGACCTCAAGTGACCTACAGAAAGACTGGCGAGCGGCGGCTGGGGTGAAATGCACAGCGAGCATGGTTCAACAATCAGGCTTCTGGAGGCGTCATTAGTGATTTTCTAAATAAACAGATATAAAATACAATATTTGATCTGGAATTTGGGAGACGTGTTTCCAGTAGTGTATAGAATAAAACAGAACTGCTCATTTTGGTCAAACACAAACCCAGAAACTGTACAACTAGAGACACTGATCATTTTCAGGTGGTCTCTTACATTTTTCCAGAGCTGTATGTGACCCCCACAGTGTAAAGAGTCAGTAGCCAATTACATCATCAGTGAGTTTAAAGGTTGCTGTCCATCTCCAAAATGGTCATTTGACAGGAGAGGGAAAAAAAACTTTTTTATTTTCAATGTAAGTTAATATAATGATGTTTCATTCCAAGCAATTTTGGACCATTTGTATTGGTCCAATCGTCAAATGTTCACCCAGTGTAAAGGGGAGCTGCTGTGCTAAAATGACGTAGAAAAACCAGTATCGAAAAAGTCAAAAATGGAGATACATGTTTTTTTTGGTCAGCATTAATAAGGAAAACTAATATTATTAGTACTAATAAATTGAGAAAATTCAAGACAACAGCACAGCACACACTTTAAAAAAGAGTTTATTAAACAATCAAACTGTACAAAAAAAGGAACATTAATTACCCCCAAGCACAAAATCCAGGAAGAGGATATTAACTGCACTGCTGACAGCTAGCAATATAAATGACTGAAAGACCATCACAGCCCAGGTAAATATCCTAAATAGGACCAAATTCTCCATATAAAAAAATTACATGTTAAAGAACCATCCAGCACAACCCGACTCAGTCCCTCAAGACCTGCAGCAACGCTCCCTGCAGCGAGCCAACTGGCAAGCCAGTCAATACTTCTAATACAGCAGCATTAAGTTCCCCGCCTCACAAGATCCACTATAACACTGAGGCTAGAGGGATATCCGAAGCCGATTTCCTATTAAACAACACTCATAATTCTTCTGGGAGCCTGGAGTAATCAGGGGGGGTACCTGAAGTACAATCCCATAATGCAGCATGACTTGGCATCAATTATCAAGGCCTATTAGACCATGTATACTTAGCTCAGTGGTCAACAACCCTGTTGATCTACCTTCCTGCAGGTTTCACCTACAGCCCAAATCTAACCCACCTCATTCAGCTAATGAAGAGCTTTTGAAGGCAGTAATTACATGGATGGGGTTGGGTTTATTAGGGGTTGGAGCTGAAAGTCTACAGGTAGGTAGATCTCCAGGAGCAGGGTTGTTGGCCACCAGCTTCGCTAAATGCCCAGCCTTAGTTAAGATCGTTTCACCTGCTCACTCACTCATCCTCTAAACCGCTTTATCCTTTTGGGTCACGGGGGCGCTGGAGCCTGTCCCAGAGTTATTTCGCCGGCAGGCAGGAAATACCCTGGACAGGCCGCCAGGAAGATCATTGTAAACGTTTAAAATGTTATTTTAATACAAAGCAAGGCACTACCAACGGTCCTAAACATGGCACATGCAGCAGTTTTTCTACAACCATCAGACTCGGAATTTGGCCTCCCCTGCATAAAAATAGAGCAGTAGAGGCTGAGATCGGCATGAAGGAAGAGGCTCCATCGATGAGGATTTTGAAATGGCTAAAACTGTGGAACTGAGCTTTGACTGTTGACCCAACTTCTGGGCTTAATGAGCAATGATCCACCACGGTTCACCAAAGACTGTGCCCAGTGTTCCAGTGCGAATAATCCCCCATTCCATTTTAAATACTTGGACATGTAAATATAAATACCCTTCCATGGTCCATACTGTTCCAATCCTGTCCGGTAAGGAAACGGTGCCATTCTTGGATTGCAGAGCCCTACAGTGGGTTACTTCTCGACAGCTTAAAGGATCAGAATGTCTTCTCCAGCAATTGGTACATCCTACCACAAATGCTGCATCTGAAAAGTGACAAGCATTGCTGATGACCAACCCCTGCCTCTCTAGACACTTCACCTTGTTGCCATCTGGCAGAAGGTGCTAGAGCATCCATTCCACCACCATCAGGCTCTTTTACCAACAGAACAGTTTTAAATCATTATAGGCATTTAATCTGTGTCAAAGCCTTTGTGTACACATCCACGTGGACATCCGCGTTCTTGCTTTCAAGTGCCCAGTGTGCCCATTAGTGTAACTCTTGTTAACTTTAGCCTTTATCTTGGTGTACTCCTCATCTAGTGAGCCATTTCTGTGAGTAATGGATTCTCTCCATTCTAATGATGATTTGAAAATAGTTATTTGGTTGTTGATACTATGGGATCAGTTACACTTGGCTCGGTTTAGTTTCAATAAAAGAGGGATGTGTTCATGTCTATTTTAGGAAATGTTAATATTTGTTATGCTTTGCTCTTCAGGGACTCTAATTTTGAAGGGCAGGGCTAGGAGCTGCTGTGTGTGCTGTAGCCAGCTTCAGGAGCCTAGAGAAAACAGATGAAACTAAGCCCCATGTCCAAAATCTGGATCACTACATGGAACTATATTATAGGGAAATTAATTTGTGATGGTAGTAAAAAACTTCGAAGTCATTTGGGTTTGCTCATTAATGTCGCGCCAGCAGTCCAATATAACTGCTGAGCTCAGCAATCCCCCTCACTGACTCTTCAAACCAAACAATGTAGTGCATTATGGGTATATGCTTGGTCCTCTAGGGTACTTTGGTTGTGTATTACTTAGACAGACCTAATAGCGTGTAATACCTTCACAAGCACCAATAACAGCTGTGACTGGATTTGGCATGGGCTGGACAAGTTTCTGGATGTAGGCCACATCAATGCTCAGACACTCTTGCATCAAAGAATTGGTCAGTTGGTCCAGATTTGGTGGATGCCTTCCCTGGAGTTTTACTGGTTGTTCCAGGTAGTCCTACAGATTTTCCGAGGATTTATATCTGGGGATTCTGCAGGCTAGTACAGATGTGTGAAGGCTCCTGAATGTTGATCCTGCCAATCAGACACATTTGCAGCCCTGTGAATGCAAGAATCTTGTCATCTTGGAATACAGGGATAGGAATGCTGTGTTCCTCGGTCAGGTGATGAGCAAGAGGCAAAACCTGGTGGTCCAGCAGCTCAATGTAAAGCACTGTGGTTCAAATCTACTCTAACCTCAACCAAAGAAGCCATTTCCATGTAATTAAGACACCCCTAGAGCATCACATCACCCCTAGGCTTGTTTTTGTCTGCTGAGCTTATATACAGCTTCCTAGAAGCAATGTTTGCTAGCTGCCCTAATCTGCATTCACCAATCCAAGACTTCATCTCAACCTCATCGATAAAGTCCTGGCAACAAAAACCAGTCCCCCCAAATATACCCCCCAAAGCAGTTGATTTACTAGCTGTTGTTCTAACAGACCAGATACGGAACTGTATGGGATTTAGAGAGTAACTTAGGGGGTAAAGTAGTAAGAAGTGAGATTACTTTTTTCCAGGAAGTAATATACCAAGTAATCCCATTTCACTTTGAGTGGGGTAGTTATTTGGAATGGGATATGACGGGATATCTATATCCCATCCTGCAGGTCAAATTCAAAGAAGGAGACATGTGAAGCAGGTTTGCTGCCATTTACTCACATGCGGCAATTCAACTAAAAATCCTCCTCTCACAAATCCAAACTCTCTTATAATTACAAGGAAAATCAGCCCAGCTCTTTTCAGGTTCAGACCCGTAGCCAGTTATAACACAGTCCTCATCTCCATTACTGTTGGGTTCCCAGTTTTTCCAATACCTGAAGGAGAGAATCAGAGAATACCCTATGTTTTATCCGAGCAGTGAGGAGTAGCTGTATCATCAATAGCGTTCAGTTCAGGGGTCTCTTACCCAGCGGTCAGTGCTGAGCCATCCACCCACTTCCAAACCCCCTCTGTCGCACTGTCAGTCAGACCGATCCAAGCTTCCTGACCTCGTCTCAACATTTCAATAAAGTCCTGCAAAAGGGAGATTAGTATTTAGCTGCTCCCAGATAACCACAACGCATGACTGCTTATCCCACATTCAGCCTCCTACTACAACAGCAGCTCACAGCACATATAGGCTAATGGACCATTTTACACATCTGAGTTGCCTGGTTTCCATTTCATTGTCTCCTAAGTGGGAAAAGAGATCTTAAAATGTGTCATACCCTGCTGAAAAGAAATTGCTTAGACCAGCATGGAATTCCTGGAATGCTGATTGATGCTGGTTAGTGCTGGTTGACCAGGAAAAACACAACAAATGACCAGGATGATGCTTTTTCCAGGATCAAGGTTTTCAACAGGGTAGAACTGAAAACTGTTATGGCATATTGGACTAAGTAGAGTTGGGTGACCATGCCATGTCAGTGTCAGTGTTGACCTCTTCCTTTAAATACAAATCCCGTACGTGTAAAAGGGGTCAATAAAGAGGTTGGATTCCAAAACTGTTATGTAACAGTCTCATTAATATTTACATTCCAGCTTTACATACATCAGTTCTACATAGTTTACACAAGCTCTAGCTCAGGAAGAAGAACAACAGCAAGAACAACAACAACAACAACAACAACAACAACAACAAACCAACTCGATGAAAATGGCTGACTATATGGAGAGTGCTTTCCATGTCTTTTCCAGGAAAGTCACAGTGGGCACTTTCTATTCGTCAGCTTCCTCATTAAATGCTCCAGTCCAATTTTGAGTGCAAATATCAATGAGTTAAGGCTGTTATGTAACAGTCTAGGATTTTGGAATTGGCCTGTTTTACCATACCTCTGTTGAGTATGGTACATACCTCTATGTGCTGGATTCTCCCTATTCAACTATCACAGTATAAATGAAACTTTCCAAGCCCTGTCATGGGCACCCACATAGCATAAGCTCCTCCTGCTCCTTATGTGTAAAAAATGTAAACAGCTATATTCATCACAAACCTTATTTCTGTGACCAGGACAATGAAAGTTATGGTTTCTATGTATTTAGTAATGTATAGATTATTAACACAGTGCATAAAAATATATACAGTAATGTTATATACATTTCCAGATTATGAAACTCCACTCTCACCTGTTCTTCTCTGCTGGTTATGACCACTAGGTCTGCCTCTTTGTCTCTGCAGTCCTGTCTGCTCTCACTTCAGCTCCTCTGTCCGTTAGAGATGTAGTAAATGCTGGAGCTGAAGTAGATCCATCCAGGTTTCTTAATGTTCCTCTCTGTTCATAGAGATCAATAACAACCTGATTACCTCCGTCATAACAGTGCATTATAAGTGTAACACATTCAATGAAGTCAGGTCTAAGAACATCACATACCCAGTTCAGACAGCCTTCTCTGGAATCCATCCCTCGCTGCTTGTAACTGGTCTCTCTCTATACCCAGGTTGGTGTAACTGGTCAGTAATTGGTCTCTCTCTATAGTCAAGTTGTTGTAGCTGGCCTGTAACTGACTTTTCTCTACACTCAGGTTGCTGTAAATGGCTTGGAACTGGTCTCTCTCTGTAGTCAGGTTGGTGTAACCGGTTAATTGAAGCCCCAGCACCGTGATGCCAGCTAGTAGGAGAGCACACAGCAGCCCCAGACACACTGCAGCCAGTCTGTGGTATCTGCTTCCTGCAGCGCTCAATCCTGAGAACACAAATACAGTACTGACATAAGCACTTAACGATATACACTTTATACAGTATACAGAACACATTTAAAGAGGACCTATTGTGCTCACTTTCAAAGGTCTTACATTTATTCTTGGGGTCTGGACTGCAAAACAATGTCTTGGCAAGTAAAATGTTAGAATTCTGTCAACCTCCAGAGTGGCTGATAGTAGTAGCTGCATCCTGCCTCGGGATTGTGTTACGAGATGATGTCACCTTGTACCGGAGAAAAGGTCTGGAATTCCAGCAAGCCGTTTCTGGCAGCTGGGAAAAGTGGTTTCTGTCTGGGAGAGTTTGTACCACTAGTGTGTGCTTTGCACTTTATACACTCACTTTGTTGTACTTCCCATCCCATACAGCTTGAATATCCTCACACAGTTCTTGCAGATGGTGCGGTAGGGGTGGAGGTGGAGTGACACCAGGTCTTCTGCACATGTGACACGTGACAACAAACCGCTCATCTTGGTGCTGACCATGGTGCTTCCACACACGGATTCGTTGGTTGTCTCCACCAAGACAAAGGCGGGACTCCTCACTGAAGATGACCCGCTGCCATTCTGAGTCACTCCATGACAGTCTGGTACGACACCATTACAGTCTTTGGTGACGTTGACGTGGTGTTAAGGACGGTCATTGTAACGGTCTACGTGCATGTAAGTCCTGTGTCGTGCAGCCGTCTGGCAGTGGTGCTGGCACTAACAGGATGACTCATGGGAGGACATCACTGCTCACTGAATGTCCACAATCGTGGCTGTTGGCTCAGTCAGGTACAGTGATAAGGCCCGTCCTTGCTTACATCACATCACATCACATGTGCAGCCGAAAACTTGAATCATTTGCATGCCTCACAATGTCAAACCTACCCACCAAGTTTCATTCAGTCGATTGCTTCTTTCTAGGTGCAGCTATTTCTCCAACTATTGTTTTGATGATGCATGTTTGCCCTGTTTAGAACTTTATAGGACCTGCACAACTTTGTGTTACACAGTATCTCCAAAATGGCAACTTTACAGGAGAGGCCAAAAACCTCATTCAATTACAATGCAAGTCATTGGAACCAGACTTTTTACCAAGCAAATATGGGCCATTTCTGTTGGTCCATTCACCATGAAATTCTCACCCAATGTAAACAGCAGCTGCTGTGTTCAAATGATGAATAGAAGTAAAAATTAACATCAAATGGAGATACATGTTTGATTATCATTACCATAACGTAAAATGAAAGTGATAATTCTATGTTAGATCCTCTCTTGAAAAGAAGTGGTCTTTATCGTGTAAACAATCGGCTTTAACCATGTGTACGTGTACCTGAGGTCATTGTTCCTTTATGGCTGCGGGCCACGCAAGCCTCTGGGACGTCTTCATTCGCATAGATATCCTCATAGGAGATGTTGCTTCCGTTCGAATCGGCAGATCTGTCATCTGCTGCTTTTCCTGCGTTTGCATATATATCCGTCATCGTCTCCGGTTCTGGTCTATTCCGCAAAGATGCTGGACCACGAATTCTTGTTTTAGCCGATTTCAGTCTTGTTTTAGTTGTACTCGCAGAATACAGTCACTGCAGCCTCCAGCTCTCTAGACTGACTCTGTATAGGTGGTATTGTTCATTGTCTGCTGCTCCCAGGACAGGAAGTTGAGATGAGAGCTGAAACCTTGTAGCACTTTCAGAAGCCCGTCTGACGGTGGAAAACATGAGTTCTCAGTGTTAGCAGTCGAGGGTTCAGGGTTTCTATCTCTCGGTGTCTCATTCACTCATATCCACAGTTAATGCACCCACTGTTTGGTGTATTTCAGGTCATTCGGGTCATTGTTTATCACTGTGCTGCTCTCTGTGGCCACTGAGCGCTCTGCGGACGCTGAGCGCTGTGCTTGAAAACCACAGGATTAACAGGAAGCTGAAACTGTGTCTGAGCCGGGTATGTAGGTTATATATCATAGATGTGCTTTCTTTTGTGAGCCATCTCCCCATCTCTCTTTCTTGCTCGCTCTCTCTTAGGGCATGCCTAAGAGAAACCCCTCCTCCCTCCGTACTAACCCCACTATGAATTTCAGTCCCCACCACCAACCCATCTCCTCAGTGTTCCTCAGTCCTATGTCAGTCCTACCACTGGAAAAGAGAAGGCCCCAAGCAGAAGCCATCCAGAACTCCAGCCCGAGTTCTCTTCCCTCTGTGAAGCGGCTTCCGCACTCATACTGCCACCATAAGCTAAAGGTATCACTGCATAAAATGACATCTTGGCAGGTAAGATCATCTTCTATGCTGCTCAAAATGACTTGTATTTCTCATTTTGAGATTTTAGGATTATTTCACTTATTTGTAGCTGGTTTTTTTACTACTTTTAAAGGGTTTTAGTAGACCAAATTTTCAGAGTCAAATGATCTGGCAATATTATCAGGAAATTAGAATTATTAAAATGACTTGAAACAAGTAATCCTAGTAACTCTTAGCTAAAGATAACCTCAAAACGAGACACAAGATCATTTTGCTGATCAAGATATCTTTTTTTTGCAGTGAATGGACTCGCAAACTGTGTTTTGGGGTGAAGACTGTAGATCATGATGATACCTTGGTAAGTAAATTTATCTTCTATCTAGCTGGTACATTTTAAAAGTCTCATTCTAAAACTGTTTAACTTTCATAGTCGAGTCACATTATTATGACCACCAGCTGATATCCAGAGTAACCGCCGTGTGCACGAGCATTAACAGCAGTTAGACGGGCTGGGAGTGACTCAGTAAGGTCCTGGTAGGTTGTCACAGGTATCTGGAGCCATGCTGACTGCAGTGCATCCCACAGCTGCTGGAGGGTGCAGCGGGGAGGATCCATAGAGCGAACACGATGACCGAGGTGGTCCCACGGATGCTCAATTAGGTTCAAGTCCGGGGAATTAGGGGACCAGGGTAGTACTTGGAAGTCTTGGTCACATGCTCTTCCAGCAAGTGTCGGACATTTCTAGCCAAGTGACATGTTGCCTGGTCTTGCTGGAAGATCCCATCCGCCCCAGGGAAGACAATCAGGATGTATCACCCCTTTAACCCATGACAGCAAAGAGGGACATGTGTGCAGTCAGCCTATCACACGCCTTATATACCCACCAAGCCAGCTCACGAAAACGTGACTTCCATCATGAGCTAGGCACTGCTGCCATCCAAAGCAGAAAGTGGTCATAATAATGTGACTCGACTGTGTATTTTCCAGATGTTACCACCCCCCCCCCCAGTCATTTTAATAAGCTAAACTAAATTATTATTGGTAGATAATTTGGCTTGTTTTAAGCACGTTTCTTAAAACAAGCAAAATGATCAGCCAAGAATCATTTAAATCCAGTTTTAAAAGTAAATAACAATTTTAAAATGAGCTTAAAACAGTCTCAGAAATGTAAGTACTACTATTTGAACTAAATATAAGAGGATTTTACTTGCCAAGGTATTCATTTTTATTGCAGTGGGAAGAAATGTTCACCCTTAATACTGAAATGACAAAATGACATACTGCTCTCTGTATCATGATGTGGTTCAGATGGGCTGTGTGGCCAGTATGGTCTGATGGCCTGAATTAGAGTGTTTAAAACAAACCTGACCTTTATAACGAAGTGAGGTGGAAGAGAAGCTCCCGTGTGGTGTGGCAAGAAGTCACATGATTACTGCACATTTAGAGGAACGGCACGTGTTTGAACACTTGCATGCTGTATCTGTTTGATGGGAGGGAAATTCCTGATGCTGGTATGTTAGCAAAGTCATAGCATTAGTTATAAACCTGGGAGGGGGTGGGGCTAGTCTCAATAACCATTCAGGTATTAACTTTATACTACGTGTAGCTTTTAGCATGTCTTAGTGTTACAGGACTTGTCTTTGTCTTGGTCTTGGTCTTGTCTTCTTGACGTGCCATACCAGTTACCCCAGCAAAAGTGTAACACTGGGCTGTTGTTTGTGTGAGCTTTATGGCAGAGCCCAGCAGTTGTGACCTCTCAACCACGATTAGTACTAGGGCTTCTGGGTATGGAGTTGTAGAGGTTCCTAATGGTGTCCTGTGATAAGCCCCACAATTTTGCAGTAGGGTTGAGTGTTGATACAGCCCTGTGTTGCACCCCATAGCATCCCACACATTTCCTACCAGGGGTAGATCTGGAGATGGCGCTGACTATGGTGCTTCGAAACACAGATTCGTTTGTCGTCTCCACCAAGACAAACGAGGGACTCGTCACTGAAGATGACCCGCTGCCATTCTGAGTCACTTAATGACAGTCTGGCATGTCACCATTGCAGTCTTTGGTGCCGTTGACGTGGTGTTAAGGGCAGTTGTTGTAATGGTCTACATGCATATAGTCCTACGTCGTTCAGGCGTCTGCCACTGGTGCTGGCATTAACAGGATGACTCATGGAGGGCATCACAGAATGTCCACAGTGGTGGCTGTTGGGTCACTCGGTGCATATCAGACAATTCGTTGGTTCTCTTCTGAAGGAATCTGACCCACGAATAAAACCTCCGCCAGATATTACATATCTCTTTCTCGTTGCCACAGAATGACATGACTGAGTGTCGTACTGCTAATGCCATCACCTCTGAGACGTCAAAGCCCAAAATGTATTATAGCAGATGAGGACAGGGATGGATAACCATCGCAGATGGCTTTGTGTGTCAGGTATGTTACAGTAGGCTAACAGATAGGCTAACAGAGCTAAACCGTGTAGCACACAATGCTGCAACCATTGCGGGTGGGTGCACTGGGGTGTGCATGCACATTACAGAGCTCTCCATCCAGAAACCATTTACGTGCATTGTTATGCTCATGATCTGAGCTTGATGTTGTGCCATACCTGCAGGGCTGTATGTGTTTCAGCTGGAGTGACATCAGCTGGACCCGTTATACCTTTTAGCCACAATCAATTAATGCAGTTTCTGAAACACTCACTGCTATTATGGAAAGACCGTGTGCCATTGGAAGCACCCATAGGAGCTGGTCTGAGACCGAAGCTCTACAGGTTCTTCATACTGTATTATGTATTAGTTCTACTGCGTGTTTATTCTGCTTATTGTGAAGCCGGGGGTTAGCCACCTAACTGTATTCATCCCTGTACAACAGGGAGAGCTGGTCAACCAGAGCTTGGAAAGGAGTAAGTGCAGGCCTGAGCTATTGCAGGAGCTAGCTGTTAGTCAAGATCTCCTTTGTGTGGCTGTGGTCAGTTAGTTGTGGTCAGTTATAATAAGTTAATAAATGATGTGGGAGACTGTTTATAATGCACATGAGTCTCAGCATTGCTGAAACAATAGATGGCTTGACTTGTACAAGTTCACCATAATATGCTCCATCTTCACACAGCTCTCTTTATGGAGGAAAAGGGGGCTCGCTCTGGGCCTGGCCTTATCAGCTTGGCTCTGCTCCAGGTGGAGAGGGTCATTAAAAAGAGCAGCGTAGTAAATCATGTGTTCTACACAGATCCAGAGAGGCTGACAAGCCATATCAGCCATAGGCTCCAGAGTCATATCTTACTTTAACAAGTCATGTGAGCCATAAGCTCAGAACATTAAAGAGCCATATGTTACTTTTATTAGACACCTAGGGCCCCTTCTTCCTCTTCTGTTATCAAACATCTCTTCAAGAACCTGAGTACATCTGTCAATACACCCTCATCATCAAAAGAATAGCTGCACCCAGAAGTAGGTACAGCAGTAAGGCCCGTCCTTGCTTACGTCACATGCATGGCTGAGCATGAAACATGGATCATTGGCATGTCTCACAATGTCAAACCTATCCACCAAGTTTCATTCCTGTCGGCTGATTCCTTCTGGGTGCAGCTCTTTGTGCAGATACTTTCTTTGCCCTAAACAGGGCTGCATTTGGTTTCGACCCTTTTGCCTGTCCTTTGGTTTGTAAGCCTGCTTAATAAACCCTATTTCAGATCCCTTACAACTGTCTGAACCCTAAGCTGTCTCCTAGTCTGATACTTTCAATTCTGTCTGTCTGTCACAGGATTGAGTTTCTGTATAGAGCAGACTCGTGGTTAGTCTTACACCCACGTCACCCTGATCTTGCTTCACACGTGACCACATGACCTCTACCTGCAGATTTACTCAACACCATTTACTCATTTGACATAACTCAACTAGACTGTTTGTATGGGCACAGACAAAAACAAACAAACAAGCAATCAAACAACAGGGTTGTTCAGATTTCATTACAGTGTCCCCCATATATACACTATTGTATGAGGTTAAGAACCAACTGCAAGACAACAAGAGCAAGACCTGTGCTGTATTCTCACCTTCACCACACACACAGGAAGGCCGTTGCTTCCTTGACTAGAACCACTAGAGTAGCTATAAGAGGTGCAGCTGTGCAGCAGACTTACTACTAACAGTCTTATATTGAGTAGAGATGGCTCAGAGCATAAATGATGATGTGTTGTGCACTGAGGAGCTGAGAAGAGGGGACAAAGTGGAAATGGTGGTGGCCATCTATGAGAGCTTAGATGCTGTTCGAGATCATGAGCCTAACACGGAAATGGAGGACACCAGCGGCAAGAGGAGCCTAAACATACAACAACCAGGTAGCAGCACAAAATCTGCAGCACTTTACTCATATAACACTGTTACATGATATTGATATAACCATGCGACACATGTTAAGGCAGGTGTCATAGTCTGTCTGAAGCTGTCATGCTAACTGCAGTACACTACAGCGTATGACTACAAGCATAATGGGATTATTGGAAATGGTAACATGACTGTTGTAGCACAGAACAGAATCTCTCATGCTGACCCAAGTCTGTCATGATGTCATAATATAAAAGGGTGAAGTGAACATATTCCTTTCATAAATAGGATTTTATTTATGGTAACGTACAGTATAGCTTGTCAGTCATATCAGGATTGATCTGAAAACTCAAAAGCATCAATTCCTGCATCACAGCATGCCATGATATATCTTGCCATTGCTATATTACAGTAAATTGATGTCTTATTGAGACACAGAAGAACACATGTGGCTTAAAATGTACACAGAGAAAGTCAGCTAGACTTTTAGATAAACAGACAAATGCTAATAGCCTGTTAGCTAACACTACTAGCCTAGCTTTTAGAGTTACAGCCAGACTATGAAGAGGTAGTAAACTCACGCCAAGAGCTGCTGAAAGCTTTACGTAGTTTGTACCAGTAGAGTGTAAAAATTAACTTGAACATGGCGTTTATTCTATAGTAGCACTCTACTACGCTATGCTACGTGATGCTGAACTGCATGGTGCGCTGTGGCCTGTAGCACTGAATCAGAATGGAAAATATTTAGTGTGAGCAAATTTATAAACATATGTTTTTGCAGCGTCTGTATTTACACCTCATGCAGTCATTCAGAGGACATGAAGAAAGGAAAATCAATCACATGTCCACTAAATCACATGTCCATTCTCCATAGAGAGAGCAGAGAGCAGATGGTACAGACAGGCTGCAGTGTGTCTGGGACTGCTGTGCGTTCTCCTGCTGGCTGCCATTACAGTGCTGTGGGTCCAGATCACCAACCTGGCTATAAAGAGAGACCAGCTACAGACCAATTACACCAGCCTGATTATAGTGAGAGACCAGCTACTAACCAGTTACACCAGCCTGACTATAGAGAGAGACCAGCTACAGACCAGTTACACCAGCCTGACTATAGACAGAAACCAGTTCCAAGCACAGAGAGACAGATTCCAGAGGAAGTTTACTGAACTGGGTAAGGTATTAGTTTGTCGTTTTGATGTCTGACTTGATTCGTTCATAATACTTCATTATTGTTATGGATGTGCTGGTGTTGTAATGGGTATAACCCACATCATTCTGGCTGAACAGTACAAGACCTTGAAAGACCAGGATGGAGATACTTCAGGTACAGTCTATACTACATCTCTACTGAGAAGAACGGCTGGTATGGAAGCAGGCAGGACTGCAGAAAGAGAGGAGCAGACCTGGTAACCATACACAGCCCAGAGGAACAGGTGAGTGTGTAATGGGTTAACCATTTATTGGAACACACCAGTGTTAGACGCACTGCAGGGGAAGTTAGAACCCCTTAAGCCCCCCGTTTTATAGGATCATTGGACAATTTATCATAAATTAAACTATTATTTGCAATTCCTTTTAGATCTGGAGCCCAGGAACGCCACCACATACCAGGGCAAGCCCTGTAGCCTGTGATGCTCTGTAGCCTCTGTATTCACATTCAGCTATTGCTGTGTACCTTTTTGTGCATATTATCGATCTGCAAAGTTATAAAGCTCAAAGTTTAACTTTTCTCTGTTGCAAGGTGACATCATCTCGTAACACAATCCTTATTGGCCGCCTACTGACCAGCCACTGGGGCAGAGTTGACCACTGAGCACACTGGGCTCATCAGGGTTTAAAGACACAGGAGCTCTAACAGAATGTTTTAGACTGAAGGTGAATACAGATGTACAGCATGAGAACAATACTGTGTACTGAGGACAATTGACAATGTTTGTGATTCCAACACCGTTCACTCATTTTGAATGTAAACACTTTAAAATACTGCATTATAAGTGTATCTTCCTAAGCTTATTCAGGTTATAGGTTTTAATAATAACATAGGTTATAATAATAATAATAATAATAATAATAATAATCATCATCATCATCTTATTGATTTCACCAATCAGAGAGTTGCAAAATGAAGGACTGTTTAAGTGGTCTATATTGGTTAAGTGTAGTTTACCCTCCCACCTAGCGTAGCTGCTTGACTGTTTCTTTGACTGTCTTGATTATGGGAATGATATGTTGGCTTAATATTAGTTGGAAGGTAAACAAAACTAAATATCATAAGCTTAGTCTCAAGTATCAATATGACTAGCGTGTTAAAAGGAACCCCTGACTAATTAGCTCCGTCAAACCCTGTATAAAATGGTTTGTCGATTTACCCTAGAAACATCTTAGTTTAGAAGAACAGACACTGTACAAACACTGTACATACAGTAGGCAGCTGAATGTGAGCTAAGCCAGCATGTGTTGTGGGTATCTAGTAATGTGTAAGCAGCCATCTCACTTCCACAGGACTTTATTGAGATGTTGAGAGGAGGTCAAACTGCTTGGATTGGGCTAAGTGCACGAGAAACCAAGGGCGTCTGGAAATGGGTGGATGGCTCCGCACTGACCACTGGGTAAGAGATCACTCAACTGAACTCATACAGTTACTCCTCAGTGCTCTGGTAACATAGTAGATGATCCGATTCTCTCTTTCAGGCTTTGGGGACGTGGAGAACCCAGCGGTTATGGAGCCTGCGTAACTGGCCATTGGAGTGATCCTCTAAAGAACTGGGCTGATTACATATGTAATCTTTTTTTGGATCTGTGAGAAGAGAATAAACACCACTTAGCCAGTTAAATGTCAGAAACTGTAAAAAGGTGAACTGCACAGAAGGTGACGTCAGTAGGTAGTTGCTGCCTTGCTAACGTGCAGTCAGTCTGATTGGACCATCTGAAGCTAGTATAGATGAGTAAGTAAGTTTAGATGTAAGATGTTTCAAAGCTTAAGAGTGAGTCTATTTATTAGAGATATCCAATGGATAGCCAATGCAGTTAACTGAACAAACACACTGGGAATGTTGTCAACAACGTCCAGATGGCACCATGCACTTGTTTAATAACCAGCCCTGTTTACAGTTGTGTTGATATTTGTTCTAATTGTTCTAATGATACTTATGTTTTTTTGTTTGTTTGGTTGTTTTTTTTTTTACGTTTACAGACTGTAGCAAAACTACAGATTTTTTTTCTTGCAATCAATTAGACAAACCAATATAATCATAATAAGACTTCTGGTTACATCGCTGACTTTCTGAATCACCATACGACAGACATACATGAGGCGATGATGGAATGTTAATATTATTAATAGTCATTTGGATAGCATAGACGTATTGCTTCTGGGTGCAGCTGTTTGTGCAGCTATTTTGTTTTGCCTCAAACAAAGGGCTGCAATTCTTTTTGACCCTTTTAGCCTGCCCTTTGATTTGTAAGCCTGTTTAATATCCTCTACATTAGATCCCTTACACCTGTCTGAACCCTAAATTGTCAGATGGGTGATACTGTCTGATACTGTTCAGTGCTCTGTATGTCATAGGAAACGCGTGGTTAGTCCAACACCCACATTGCCTTGGCTTTACTTCCTATGGTGCTCACAATTTCATGTTTAGTACAATGTTGCATTGTGAAGGTCAAACGTCTAGTATGGTTTAACAAATGGGAGCCATCAAACTCCGTCAGCGGAGCTGGGCAGGAAGGTTACTGTTTTGAAATGAGGAGAAAACAATATAAGGGCCGTGTGTATGAAGTGCATGCACATAAAGCAGATCACATGAGCTCCACACGCAGGTTTACCAACACTGTTTGAGATAAGTCAGCCAGGCTGTTTGCATGGACAAGACAAAAACTAACAAGCAAGTCAAGATTTCATTACAACGTTCCATATATACGATTGCATGAGGGTAAGAACCACCTGCAAGACAATCAGAGTGCTGTATTCTCATCTTCACCACACACATACACACACACACACACACACACACACACACACACACACGCACACACACACAGGAAGGCCGTTTTGAGACACTTGGGCACTTCCTTGACTAGAACCACCAGAGGAGGTACAATCAACCACATAAGCTCAGAGGTGCAGCAGAGTTACTACTAACAGTCTTATCCAGATTAGAGACGGCTCAGAGCATTTATAACAACGTGATGTGCACTGAGGAGCTGAGAAGAGGGGACAAAGTGGAGATGGTGGTGGCCATCTATCAGAGTTTAGATGCTGTTAGAGATCATGAGCCTAACACGGAAATGGAGGACACCAGCGGCAGGAGGAGCCTAACCATACAACAACCAGGTAGCAACTACAACATTTGCAGCAGTATACTCATATAACCCTGTAATATAATATTGATATGACCATGTGACACGTCAAGGTAGGTATTATATTCTGTCTGAAGATGCCAAGTCAGATTTTGTTCAGTGCTATAAACTGCGTCATGTTACTGTCATGATGGCTAACTGCAGTACACTACAGCATATAACTACAGGCATTATGGCATTACTGGCAATGTTAACATATCCGTTATAGTACAGAACAGAATCTATCATGATGACTCAAATCTGTTATGATGTGATAATATAAAAGAGTGAAGTGAACATATTAGACACGTTCATGTTTTGCCATGACAACATTAAATTTATGCCGTACTGAGACACACGAAAACACGGTACATTACATGAGGCTTGAAATGTAAACAGACAAATGCTAATAGCCTGTTAGCTCAGCTAATGTTACAAGCCTGGCCTTTAGCTCAATTCTTTCAGCTGGAAAATAGCCAGTCTGTAAAGAGGTAGACTGATGGCAAGCAGGGGGAGGGGTTCGGACATGATCCTAGAACAGAATTAAAATCATAACCTATAACACATAAATGATTACTTTGCTCACATAATTGGGTGGAATGGATGACATTCACGAGTCAGACGGGAGTTTACTAATTGACTAGCATTTAGAGGGCTGACCTGTGGTTAGCCAGTAGGTGAGCGATGTCACATGACCTTGGTAAACCAATTTAATGCAAGGCATGCCTTTTGACATGGACGTGAGCCAATGGCACACATAATATTGTTCACGAGTGAACATTTTAAATAGTTCACCCCGGAAAGAGAACGAATATGCATCCGTCCAGGTACCGTGCCAGACAGAGGACTGGGAGTTGAAATACTGGACTGTCCAGCCTAAAACCGGACGTGTGGCCACCCTAGCAGAAACACATCTCAAGAAAGTTGGGACACGGTCATGTCTACCACCATGTAGCTTCCCCTCTTCTTTTAACACCAGTCTGTAAATGTCTGGGAAGTGAGGATACCGATTGCTGGAGTTTTGGGATACGACTGTTGTCCCATTCTTGTCTGATGTAGGATTGTAGCTGCTCAACAGTCCTGAGTCTTCTTTGCAAGATGCTTCGTTTCACTGTGCTTCTGCAAAGCCATGCTGTTGTGATAGATGCAGTATCTGGTTTAGCGTTGTCCTGCTGAAATACGCACCAATAAGGCCTTCCCTGAAAGAGACTTTGTCTGGATGGGAGCATATACATTGTTCTAAAACCTCAACATTGGCACTAATGCAACCCCATACCGTCAGAAATGGAGGCTTTTGAAATGTGTGCTGATAACATGCTGGATGCTCCCTCTCCTCTTGAGACTCCAGGACACTGTGTCTGTGGTTTCCAAAAAGAATTTCAGATTTTGATCCATCTGACCACAGAACAGTTTTCCATTTTGTCTCAGTCCATTTTAAATGTACTTTGACCCAGAGAGGACGGTCCCTTCTACTTTGCATTATACAGCTTTAACTTGCATTTATGGATTGCACAGCGAACTGTGTTCATAGACAGTGACGTCTGGAAGTGTTCCTGAATCAGGCCTGTTTTTAATACAGTGCTACCCGAGAGCCTGGAGGTCACAAGCATCCAATATCAACTGTTGGCCTTATCCTCTGTGCACAGGGATTTCTCCAGATTCTCTGACTCTTTTGATGATGTTGTTATGTACTGTAGATGGTGGGATATCCATTTTTCAGAAATTGGTTCACAAGGCAGACCAGTGAACTTCTGCCCAGCTATGCTTTTGAGAGACTCTGTCTCTCTAAAAACCTCTTTTTATACTGAATGGTCTGGGACTATATGACATACATTGAATGGAATGTGTATGTAGAGGGGCCTTACAGAGTTGGGGCCCTCTTTCCTTTCCTGTTATCTCAAAAAAAAAAAAAGAGTTGAGATCAATTCCAGATGTTTTCTATACGTTTCGAAACAACCCAGTTATATAAGCCAGAAATCTTGAACTGGGCGGGAGAATGGAGAAAAAAAAAAAAGTCAGAAAGAGCATTCTCCCAGGCAATCCCAGGGTGCTTGGAAAGATGCTGTACTTGATTTTGGAATAAATCATTTTCTGAACTGGGTAAGGTATTAGTTTGTCATTTTGACTTGTTTCATTAATTCATAATGATTTCACACATACTTCATTATTGTTATGGATGTGCTGGTGTTGTAATGGGAATAACCCATGTCGTTCTGGCTGAAGAGTACAATTCCTTAACAGACCAGGATGGAGATTCTTCAGGTACAGTCTTTACTACATCTCTACTGAGAAGAATGGCTGGTACGGAAGCAGGCAGGACTGCAGACAGAGAGGAGCAGACCTGGTAACCATACACAGCGCAGAGGAACAGGTGAGTGTGTAATGGGTTACCCATTTATAGGAATGGACCAGTGTTAGTCGCACTGCAGGGGAAGTAATGTTGTTTTTTCATTTAAGAGTTCAATTGAATGAATGAATTAATTAATTGAATGAACTAGAAATACATTTGGGGTGTGTAACAGGATTCATAGATTGAGAAGAGGTGCTACAGTGCAGTGAATGTCTCGTTCCATGTGTGGAAAATGGCTTCAAATCAGATGTTAATGATTGGCTAAAAGGAGTGACTGCATTTGGACGTGCCAAAGGCCATAGTGTGAAGGAAGTAGCTGAATCTGCAGGCATATGGAAGCGTACGGTCATACGAGTCTGCCAGCAGTGGCTAAAATCCCAGTCTACAGGGAATTATCCTTAGAACTGTGCCCGATGATGATGAACCTTCCAGACAAGAATTGCTTCTAGAAGTCAACCAATCTCTGAAAGAACACTACGCAAGGAACTGCATACCATGAACATAATGTGAAACGCATCAGCAGTCCCCGTCCATCAGTTTCACGCATCGAACGAGACATTCACTGCACTGTACCACCTCTTCAGGTTTTGGAGGTATTCATAGCCCCATCATCCTTGTGCAGCGCCGTCTGCAGGAGCCTGAAGTTACTACCACCTTAAACAGTCAAGGTGCCAGTTTTACAGTCTAGCAGGCAACAGAATGTGAGCTAAGCCAGCATGTGTTGTGGCTACTGATGTGTAAGCAGCCATCTCACTTCCACAGGACTTTATTGAGATGTTGAGAGGAGGTCAAACTGCTTGGATTGGGCTAAGTGCACGAGAAACCAAGGGCGTCTGGAAATGGGTGGATAGCTCTGGACTGACGACTGAGTAAGAGATCACTCAACTGCACTCAAAAGTTGTCGATGCTTGCTCCTCAGTGCTCTGATAAAACACAGTAGATGCTCTGATTCTCTCTTTCAGGCTTTGGGGACGCTGAGAACCCAGCGGTTATGGAGAATGCGTTGTAACTAGCCATGACATTCTAGTTTGAGTTTAGCATATGGAGTTATGGTATAAAATGGCGGAAAACGTCAACTATGTTACCTTCAACTCTGCTGTATAATATGCATTTAATGCATTTATATGCTATTATATTTTATACATACTAAGTACATGTTAAAAAGCACGCATAGCACTAGCGCATGCAGAGAAAGGAGGCGCTATCTATATGCACCAGGGAGGGTGTAAAAAAATCCTGAGAGTCTTTGTGGGCGATGTCATTCCACAGCAGGCTGAAGTGTGGAGGAGTTCATCTGGATCGTGTTTTAAGGTAAATGCCCTCATTTCTACATGGGAAAACCGGGATATTCGCAGTTAGAAGCTGCCTGCTGGTTAGTTGGGATTGATGATGGAAACTAAAGTAGTTTTGTTGGGAAAATGACCGAGAGAGCAGCGAGACGCTGAACTACCCGTTATATAAGAGACTCAAAATGGAAGGGCTTACAACTGCATGGTCTCTTTTACTGCTAACTGGGGTTCAGATGCTTTCGGGTAGGCGCCGCTGTGAAACTGCTGAGAAACTCAGATGGTCTTTGGCGCCCTCTTGTGGCTCAATGTGGAGTAGAGCCTAAATTCAGTCTGCTTCAGACGCTAATTGAAGGCTCTTTATAGCCTCATCATATGCTGGCAGCTTGATAAAGGGGGAATGGGGTAAGTTGGCACAGGGTCAGTATCCCAATAATGTGAAAGATCATTTTGTATGACTTTACATAATTTATAATCTGATCTAATCTAATGTAATCTAATGAAACATGTTTGCCTCCTTCACCAACACCCACCAGTTTGGCAGAGAGCTCTGAAGAGAAGTAGGTTATTGTAATGTTTTATAATGTTTGTTGTGAATATATTAATATTAATGAGTAGTACTGGCAGCACTGCTATAGGTGGAAACATGATATGAATGGCAAGGATAAGTCATTATAGCCAGCATGAAGCAAATACAGGGATGCAGGTGGGCTTGGTTGGCACATTGATTATGGGGTCACTTCACTCACTTCACCTAAGGCCTGTAATTGCCTGGGCATAAAACTCTATAAAGTGTTATGGTGCATTACAACATTAGTGACTACAGTGGTCTTATGGGCAGATGGTATAGGGTGTTATGAAACCTGACATTGTAAAGTTGCATACTCTTGTATTATTAAGTATTATGCATGTTATTATAACTACTTAAGAGACATTAAACAAGCTTATGCCAATTATTATAAGGCGTTATGGATACTATGTAATTCCTTATAGATGTATTTTAGTGCATTATAAAAGACAGGATTCATAGGAGGTGCTACCGACTATGTCTAACTCTAAACAACTAAAGAGAAACACATGAACATGCATGTGATGTTTTAATGTAGGCCAGAAATGAATAAATTAATTAATTAATTAGTAAACAGGAAGGTACAGTGGCCAGTCTTATTTTTCTTAAAGCTCTTTGTAGGGCTTTTTAAAGACAAGACAAGTTTATAACAGCATGTCCCCAGACTGTTGGAGGACGCCAGAGCACTCAGAGCCAGGAATTGACCCCAGGGCCTTCTTGGTGTGAGGCGACAGTGGTACCAACCATGCCACCATGCTGCTCGAAAAAAGATGTCTCTGAGTGTTTATGATGATGTGATCTGCATTAAGGAGCTGAACGGAGGAGATAAGGAGAAGGTGGTGATGGATATGTAAGAGAGTGCAGACGCTATTAAAGGCCATACCGTGAACATGGAGAGCACCAACACCAAGAGGAGCGTGCATATACGACAAACAGGTAGCAAAACTAATCCCATCCTGTAAGACCTGCACTAGACACCATGCCATGTGAGTTAGTATTGTACTTGTTCTAGAATTCCTTTGCCATTCAGAACTCATTGTCTTTATTCTGTAACCTCAACCAGGGAAAACGGTGACATTAGGTAGGCTAGTTTTCAGTTTGGCAAAGCAAACCCCCCCACCCCACCACAGTAAATAGTTCTGACTGGCTTCCTCTATAGATTGTGAATTTCACAACAAGCCCTTTGAAGGACTTTGTTTGATTCTAAACCTGCTAATGAAATGAATATGGAGGTCCTCTTTATCCCGTATAGGTTTGTTAACTACATGCACCTCTATGTGTAATGGTAGCTGCCGGTGGAATACGGTTCAGGGCTCCTGAAAACCACTCGGGGGCTCTGCCGGGCAAGCTACCAGTGAGAAACTGCTAAGCAGTCAAAACGTGGGAAAACAAAAGAAGCTGATGAAACATATCAATAAACACACACATCACCAAAGGCAAAGAGCCTACCGCTCCACCACCAGAGCACTATAGCCTGTCTTCAAACAGGTGTGGAATAAAAGGAGTGGAAACTAAATATAGGTGGGGAAAAAAAGTACTGCACAAACCCACCCAAATTCAGGAAAAGTTTGAGCGGGAAACAAAGGATGCCGGGGAGACTGGCTACCTCCTAAACCAACCAAGGTTTAAACCTGGTGAACTCCCAACAAAAGCAACCAGAAGTCAGGGATGGAGAAAAAACAAAAGAGGGAACAACAGCTCTCCCCTTTTACTTGAAGTACTCTCCCCTATATAGTAAGGGAGAGCCAGAGGAACAAGAGAGGGATGGGTGAGAAAACCCTTAATCCCTCTGAGAGCGTGCACAGGGAGGAGGGGGAGGGCGAGACCTGACAACCGTCAGCAGAAAGGAGAAAAAGTTTCTTTTTTTTTTTTTTTGCTTTTAATGAAAGGGGAGCACAAACACTCTCAGCCTTCCGAAGAAAAGAAAGATGTGAGGGTGAGTTCAAACACTCTCAGCCCTCTACCTTTACCAGCCAGGACCTTACACACACTTCGTGTCGCACAGACCCAGCAACCCAGACTGCTTCCTGGGAGGTGTATATATAACCCAATCACCAGGTGCAGGGTGTTAGGATTGATTGCTGGCTCGCCGCTGTCCCCTGGTGGCTGGGGTAAGGCTGGCACCCACGCCAGTCCTTACACTATATGCTTTCTCTCTAGAGAGTAACTCTGCAGAGAGCAGATTCTACAGACTGGCTGCGGTGTGTCTGGTCCTGCTTTGTGTTCTCCTGCTGGTTGCCATCACGGTGCTGGGGGTTAAGCTCACTGGAGAAAGTACACTGTGTTGTGGGTATCTGGTCACGTGTCAGCAGTTCTCGTACTCCAACAGGACTTCATAGAGATGTTCACAAGAAGTACGTGGTCTTGGATCGGTCTGACTGCCAGTGACTCAGCGGGGGTCTGGAAATGGGTGGACGGTTCGGTACTAACCACTAGGTAAGAAACAACGGAGCCAAACTCTGGTCATGAGGCAGTTAGTAATATTCACAAGTTGCCATTAAAATTGCCCCCTTTTTCAGGTCCTATAGGTTTTACAACCCTGATGATAACCCTGTTCCAAAGATCAGACCCTGTTGTACACATACACACTTGAACACATACACTCATATACACAAACATTGATATCCGACAGTACACTGACTTATAAAAGGGAGAATATTGTCACTCTCAATGTCACTCCGGGCCCGGAATGCCACTGTGAGAACTGGGTCTTCAGCTAGCTATAAGAAGAAGCTAGCTTTGTATTCCCAGAGGCTGCAACGAGACCGAACAGCACGTCAGAGGCGGTGGAGACAACAAAAAGAGAGTGACTGAGCAAAAGGCAGGATAAAATGGCCGGAAAATCTTTGGCTTAAACTTGCTGGGAAGAGCTAAAAGAGATAGAATGTGGCTAACTCAGGACTAACAGGAAACAGGACTTCCTGCTAACGTTATTATGAAAGATTGCGATGTCGCCTCTAAACTTATCCGTGTCATCCGTCTCATGGAGTTCTGTAGTTTCTCCAGATAGCAAAAGTCAACTTCACTCCCATGATGGACTGGCGGCCTGTTCAGGATGTTTCCTGCCTTCCGCCCAGTAAGCGCTGGGATAGGCTCTAGCACCACATATGACCCAGAAAGATAAGCAGCTCAGAACCACAGGTGCTGAATGGTCATTAGTCCATGCATATAACATAGCAGGCTATTAGAGATGTTGGCATACATCCAAAACACTGATAAGATACAATTGTATCTTATGACATCATCATCATCCTGCACATCAGTAATGCTACCACCATGTCGCTGTCAGCTGAGCACTGATGCCTTTTTCCTGCTATGAGGTGCATAATGATGGTTGTTCATGTGTAACAGTGTGTGAACGCATCATGACTCCTCACTGCTCACTACAGTAGATACTCTGATTCTCTCTTTCAGGTTCTGGGGACCTGGAGAACCTAACGGCAATGCTGGAAATGAGGAGTGTGTCATAACTGGCTATGGCTCTGATCCTGTGGACAACTGGGCTGATTTTCCCTGTAATGACCAGTTTGTTCAGATCTGTGAGAGGAACATAGACATTTTGTAACACAGTGCACAGACACGCTGCAGAAACACGCTGAATGTACACTAATCACTCATCATCAAAAGAACAGCTGCACCCAGAAGGGGGTGTGGGATTGCAGTGCTATTGGGAAAGAAGATAAAGGTTACCAGGAACAATAAATGATGATACATTTAGACTGATATGACTGCACAATGCAGGACTACATGCACACAGGCCGCCATGACGACTTATGACGATCATGGCACTTAACACCACGTCAGCATCACCAAAGACTGCAGTGGTGTCGTGCCAGACTGTCATGGAATGGCAGCAGGTCATCTTCAGTGAGCGGTCTGTTGTCAGGAGTCAC
>CM067500.1:1451686-1463366 GCA_034552555.1 Semaprochilodus insignis
GTTAATGTTATTTACTCGAGCCTTGCTAATTGCTAATGTAGCCTCTACTTGCTTTTGTTCTGAACATCAACACAAAGTAAATTTGAAGCTCTCAGTTTAAGAAGATCTGCTTCAACCAGCAAACACTGATACAATCTCACATGACGGCTGCTCCGTACAGGCTGCTGTTGGGGTTGTGATGCTAATAAAGGTGGAACTGCTCCTCCCTTCAGTCTCTTCAGTGTTAAACGTTGAGTGAAGCTGCTTCATATTGTCTAAGGTTTGAGAAACTGTCCAGAGTGATGTGTGCAGAGGAAACTAACAACACTGAATTAAAGTCGTCCAGAACCTTGATGAACGGGCACTGAGCTTGGCTTCCTGTTCTCTAGATTGTTTTGCAACTTTTTTGCATTTAAGGTGGAACATTCAATTAAGAAGCTGGTGAATAGGAAGCCAACTTAAGCCTTAAGCCTAAACTATGACCATAGCCAGTTTGGTTCCTTAGAAAGGGGATTAAAACATCCCCCTGCTAATATCACCTTCACAGCATAGATTTCTTCACATGGTATGAAGAGGTTTAGAATGAATAGCCAAACAAGCTGCTCTCTTCTGTTGCTTCTCTTACTGCATCTCAGTGTGGTACGGCAGCTGCTCCACATCTGACCGCAAAAAGCGCTCCAGCGTGTGGTGAAAACTGCCCAACGCAGCACAGGCACCCAGTCACCCACCATCGAGACCACTTACCATAAGCGCTGTCTAGGCAGGGTGAGAAACATCATCAAGGATGTTTCTCATCCTAATCACAGACTTTTTACCCTTCTGGCTGTGACTCTTCTGAACTCCACACTACCACTTTAACTGCACCATTGCACTGAATTGTACTTTATGCCTTTATGCACTATTCATAACTGCACAGTCTGATTCTGCACTATCCTTATCTGCACAGTTACTTTACATACTGTGTACACACTCACTCATGTTATTCTTTACTCTGCATACTCACAGTACATACGACCTGCATTGTATACTCTCCACTCACTCTGTACATATCTATATAATTATTATACTCCATTGTCCATAACTGTACATACTGTAACTTTTGCATCACCTGCCATGGTTACTTTCTGACACTGTACATGTAAATAATACTGTATTTTGACCTTCTGCTTAGATGCTAAATGCATTCCATTGGCTCTGTACCTGTACTCTGCACAATGACAAAGTTGTCTAATCTAATCTAAGTTAATGAGTCTGTGTGGCATTGGGTTGCCAGCTAAGACCAATGTTTAATCTTTACCTGCATTGCACTTTTAAACCAGGTAGCATTGTTGGGTAAACGGTGAATCTGGCCACCCTGCATGATGGAGAAAGTTCCCGTGACTGAGGCATATGCGGAAAACTGCCCAGCTCAGCACAATGATTTTTTGGGGGGGTGAATGACCCAATTCCTTTCTCTAGTTAGCTCTTATGGTTGCGGCCACACAGCAATGATTGTGCATAATTTTTGTGCATTACAGCTGAATTTTATTAGAATTGTCATAAGACCCCTTAAGATATATGGTTGAAATGCAGTTGAAATTCGATTTTGATCTATTTAACTATAAACTCGGTGGATAAAAGCGGATACGCGAGAGGCATGGCCATGTAGAGCCCACTGAGAGAACGTCGGACATGCAGTGAAAGAGACCGTTTATGATATGACTGATGTGAGTGAGCCTGAAGCCGTATGTGCTTGTTGTGCTTGACCATGAGGCTGTTTACTGGAGTAGTGGTACGGTGCCTTTCGTCAGTGTGTGGCTTTTGATGGTCTACCCGCTATCCTTAAAGCACAATGTTTTCTCCATCTTCCTCTTTGATAAGTTGTCATAATATGTATGTAATTACTTTAATGACTCAAAGGTTATACGGCATTACTGTCACATAATTTTCCAGAAACCAGAGCTACTGAATCTCAGCCGTACGAGTCTTTGTTCAAGCATCATCTGTAAAGCCGGCCCCTAAAATGTATCGTGTTTGGTGAATTTTGAAAACTTGGGAGTTAAACATTCGAAATTCAGCTTCAAATAAATGAAACGTGACCCGTGTTTCCTTGTACACCCTCATGTGCTTTCAAGAACAATGCCAAACAGTTCACAGTCTAATGAACTTGCAAACATTGAACATCCAGTATCAAGCTAACTTTATGTTAGTAGATACTCCACTGGCTAAACACAGTTTAAACCCTATTAAACCCCGCTTACAATGACCGCAGGTTTAACCCACCTGTGCGCTGGATGTTCCTGCTGCAGATGCACAATGTGCTTGTCCTTTATTCTCTAGTAGTATCTGGTTCCAAACTTAAACGATTTAGAGTCTCACACAACCAAAAACAAGCAGACGAGGTTTTTGCAGAGCAGAGCAGCAGCGGATGATGCTACAAGAAGTCTAACCAAAAGATGTGCAGCTTAGATTACTTAAGCTCATGTGTTAAACCTCAAACTGAGGAGACCACATGATTTCTCAGAACTGGAGTCTTTTTTCCAGTCATCATGTTTGTACTGGCATCACGTGATTTTTTTTTCTTTCCCTCAGCTAGGTAAGCAATAGTTACCTGCAGAAGTCATGCTAAGCCCACTACAGAAAGAAATCTGTATTGAACATTACAGCAACATAATTCATGATGATGCTGTAAAGTGGCATTTTTATATTACTCTTAATGTTCATATAAGCAATGACATTGATTAGCGTGCTTATTTTACTGCACACCTGCTATTTTAGCATGTATTTGAGCATAACGATGTTGCTGGAAAATGAAATCACTTTAGCCATGCTGTTTTATTAAATCTGACTGCAGAAATTCTGCAGGGGATGCGGTTGTGTTTTTTATTACATGAAGGGTTTCTGATGGTTTGAGAGTACGGCCTTTACTTATACCATTGTGGCTGGGAAATACAGTTTCCAGGTGGCCCTTCATTAATGCAATAATATGTTAGTACTACAGTAGTTAAATAGACAAAATTGCACTTTATTAATTTAATATTTCTCAGGACACATAAATGGCATCATGAAGGGAAAAATGTCTTTGACAAAAAAGTCTTTGAATGAATGGCACCACATCTTGTGTGTGTGTGTGTATGTATATATATATATATAGGTCTATTAGTTAAATAGACAACCCTGCTGAAGAAAAGCACAGACCACCATGCATTTCAAGCAGTCCAACAGACAAAGTACAAAGTACAGGAAATATGGGGCCCCATCATCAGATCTCAGTTCTGAGAAACCTGTGTGGCTTCTTCATAAGAGTTTTGAGGTTTAACCAATGGGGTAAACAGCCTGAGAAAACAGTCTGCTCAGATGTCTGGTAGAACCCACAGCTGCTGTTCAGCAGAGGCCTGGTCTGTTTGTCTGAGACTAAGTTTTAAGTTTTGAGCCAAATACTACTAGAGATTTACGGACATCCTACATTTTACATCCGCAGGAGATCCAGCACACAGGTAGGTTGAACAGTGTTGAATATTGTTTAACTGGGGGGATCGGCATACTTACGCAGTACTTACTAAACTCAATCCAGTATATACGGCTTGAGCGTTAAAGTACACAAGTGAACACCCTGTAACATCTTTTCACCAGCTGTACTTACCCGAATGAGTTTCCTTCTGAACACTGCTGTGGTACTTACTGGGCACTAGCTTGTGGTTTTATAGACCCGTCACGTTTTATTAAGAATTCAAGAAGATAAACAAAATGAAGCAAGACAAAAACCAAAGATGTCCTTAAAGAGGCCAGATTAGAATAGCTGTAGCTGTGTCTGCACCACACCACTCATTCTCTGACTGCTCTCCATCAGCATGACTACTGAACACTTAGACCACCATTAATGTTAATTCAAGGTATGTATATAGATGTATAATTTTGCCCGGAGCTCCAGGAAAAAGCCGGGGGCTGTCAACGGAAGGTAGACTGGTAATTAACCTGCTTTAGTCTCCCAAAATGTTAAGCCATTTTTGGTGGGCACACTTTCCTAGGGGAAATGGCTGGGAAAATGTCTCCAGTTGTTTATTAACTTTGGGGTAGCGGGTATCTTCAAACCCTGGCCAAGAACCTCAACTTGACCCTAGACCACCTGGATGTTCCAGTGTCACTCTCAGACATTGATGGTTGCCCTCTTGGTTCAGGGCAGGATACCCAACAGCCCATCACGCTGAGTCTGGGTCAGCACATACAACAGATATTGTTTCCCTGGCCGCAGCAACATAATTCGAGGCTGGATTGACTGACCCGGTCTGTGGCAGGTTGGGGGGCTCAATGTAAAGGGATCTGCATCAAAAGAACGATTGCAACTTCAGTTAATATCAATGATCCATCAGTTAGGCCTGACTTATCACACATTCTGGCTGACTACCATGACCTAAGTCTTTGGCAATGTCAAGCCAAGGTCCTACCCCTACTCAGATCCTACAACTGTGCTACTGATCTCCAGCCAGGCACCTCCCTTCCCAGAGGGAGGCTGTTTTCGGGCCCAGAGGAAGTGGCAATGGAGGAATGTTCATCCGACCATCTACCTCCCCAGCTGGCACTGACTTCTTCTTTGTGACATTGATTAATACAGTCTAAATACAACAACCATCAAGGGTTATTATTTTCTCCATCATCACTCAGGACCATGGCCCTTGAGGTGCTGCATCTAGTCTCCATTTTTAACAAACTATACTTGTGCAGCGCCTACATCCTCCATTTGCTGTCAGGGTCCAGGGCGCCACTGGACGCCTTTCCTTTGACGTGCCACCCGGGAGCTACCCATACCCCAGAACTGTTAAGGAGGTGATTCTGGTGGCCTGGCATGGCCAGAGACATATGAGCCTATGTGGTGGCTTGCCAGACTTGGGCCCAGAAAAAAGAGCCCAGAATGTGACTGACAGGATTGCTCCACTCCAAAGCAACATGGTGATCATGGTCACGCTCAACTGATTTTCCTTCCAAGGCATTCAAATTGATTGCAGTGCCTAAAGTTCCCTCAGCTGAGGAGAGGGCCACATTGGTACTGCAGCACATGGTAGTCCATGGATAAGGATTTGTCGTAAGGGTCCAGACGTAGTGCCTGACCGTGGACCCCAGGGTGGTATGGCAGGTCAGCCCATTGTCCTGCCACCTTCTTCTCCCTCGCTCCATGCGTGTTCCACGTCTCATGCCTCAACCCAGTTCTCTTCAGCCCCCGTGCGCCAGGCCCTTTCCCTCCACCACCACATCAGACGTGAGAATGTCAGAAGCCGGTCGTAGAGGGGAGGTACTGTAACATCTCAGGCTCCTGCTAGGCCATTTATAGCCTGCTCATCCTTGGGCAGCGCCATCTGCAGGAACCTGAAGTTACTACCAGCTTAAACCGGCTAGGCAACAGATTGTTTGTCCTGGGAGCTTTTAACTATTCTCAAACACCAGCTTTTGCGTCCATTTAGTTGTTTTCAGCTTGTTCTAAATATCATGTGGGCATTACCAACAGTCCCTCAGCAAAATTCCTACTTAGCAAATGAGCTACCGCTTGTGTTTGTTTTCATGCATAACATTAATTACAGTATAGTTCTAATATGAACAGAAACAGTGGAAGGATGGTTATGGTCAGGAAGGCAAAACTGTTATTACAACTGCAATTAAAACATTGAAATGGTCATTTGCATTTGTTTTGCAGATCACCAGTCACATCTTTTAAGATTTGAGGTACATGAACAAGCTCCTATCATGACTCACAGGTGAGTGACAATGTAAACCAGCTCATTGTTTGATGGCATAGATAGTAAACTGAATCACTGATTAGCTTAGTTTCAAGACTCTTGTTCTCAAGAAATTATCAAAAACTTGTTTTTAAAACTTAAACTTTAAAACAATTTTACACCTGTTTACTCCATTTCTTACCATACAAATGATTAAGGAAACATGAAACATGCAAGCTCTACCGACTAACAATGAAGACTGCAATAAGACTCTTGCTGTAATATGCTGCACGGTATATTAAACATATACAGTATAATGCGCATTTCTAGATGGTGAACTACACATCCATCACTTCTGTAAGACTGTGAATGAGTCTCTATTCATCATTCCTCTTTAAAGATGTTCAATATAATCTACAAGTGCAACAAAGAAAGCTTAGCGTTAGCTTTAGCTCGCATGCTACTCACTATTAGCATGCTTCTCACTTTTGTCCTAATTCCCTAAAGGTGGGGAAAAAACAAAAATAACCACCTCTTGTAGGTCAAAGCCGGTGTAACAATGTTTAGTTCTGTTGTTTACTCTTTCTGCAGTTCCATTTGGCTCGAATGCTTGAAACTGAAGAAAGCTCCGGTGTGACTCGCAGTGGAAAATTAAGGGGTTAAAATTAACCTAGAGTAATTTGCACTAACTAAGGAGAAAAAGGTCCACAGTGGTTCCCGTCTACATCCAGGAACTAGAGAAAGTTACCAGCATTACTAAAGATGTTATTGTTTGATATAAATTATTCGGTCTTTGCACTTATTCAGCCGAAAGGCTTTTTTGCAGCATTTTTGGCTGAATAATTTCGGTTGCTGAACATTCGGCACACCCCTTGTTGATAACTGTCAGGTTAAAATCAGATTTAAAAATTACTTAGCATTAGCTAGTATGCTATTCACTATTAGCATGCTTCTTACTTTTTTCGCTAAGGGTGAGGGGGAAAAAAAAAGTCAAAGCCGGGTATAACAGGCTAGGTGTTTGCAAGTACTTTTCTGTCTACATTTCCTGGACTTCCATAAATCACAAACATAGCGTCCGTAAATCACAGCTAGCTAACGTTTAGCAAGTTGGAAGCCTCTCTTCATTTTGCTCAGCCTTAAAACTCTTGAGTTGTGGCTTGTATAGACGGTTTTATTCTGATGGATGTCAGTCATAAGTGGTCTGTTTCGTAGAAATAAACAATTCTTTTTTTGTAAAGGATGTGTTGATAGGGGAAGTTGATCCCATGCCTCAGGATACCTTAACGTGGCCCTGTCAATGATTTGCAGCACTGTGGATTGAAGCATCAGCAACTCAACAAAGACCGTGTATTATATGAAAATTGATTCACTTAACCTTTTACAGGATCTTTAAAAACTTCAAATAGATAACATCTAAAATATAAAAAATATGAAAGGTACCATTTTGTAGTTGTGAAAATACATATCATCAAAAAATAGTTGCACCCAGAATTAATCAACCAATGGGAATGAAACTTGGTGGGTAGGTTTGACAACATGTGATGTAAATTCTGACTCCTGCTGTTGTGTTGGTAGCATTCTTTGCAAGCTTTTCTTTTCTGTACAAGTAGCTCAATAAATATGACCCATATCAGTCTAAATTTATCATCATTTATTGTTCCTGGTAGCCTTTATCTTCCTTCCCAATAGCACTGCAATCCCACACCTCCTTCTGGGTGCAGCTAGTATTTTGATGATGAGTGTATATCTATACATTTTATGATAACATCTAGCTGTCTACAACAGTGAACGCTAAATTTTGTTTTTGATTTTGCAGGTTAAGTGATGCATCATCTGCTGTAAACGATTTCATCATGAAGAGTGACATGCTTAGTCCAGGTCCACCAGCACGGCACCGTCTTCACACAACAAGAAGTAATCTAGACACGGCTGGCAAGATCAGAAAGTGGACATTTGGACAGACATATGGTGATCTGCAAAACAACACTATACTGATGGTGGGAGAAACTGGAACAGGCAAGACCACTCTGATCAACACCATGGTGAACTACTTCCTGGGGGTGAAGTTTGAGGATAAAGTGTGGTTTGAGATCACAGAGGAAGAAAAAAGAGATCAATCAGAAACTCAAACATCAGAAGTCACTGCTTATGAGATCATTTCTGAGGAGAGACTCTCCTCTCTCACCATCATTGATACTCCAGGTTATGGAGACACCAGTGGAATAGATAAGGATGTGGACATTGCTCGAAACCTACATGACTTATTTCTACATGAAGCTGGAGTGAAGGATCTCGACGCTGTGTGTCTTGTACTGAAATCAAATCAAAACAGAATCTCAGACAGAGGACACTACTTGTCTGAATTTGTCCTGTCCCTATTCGGTAAAGACATAGAGGACATTATAGTGCTGTTTATTACACACTCAGATGGAGGACCACCGACAAATGCTCTGGAGTCCATCAAGGAAGGAAAGATCCCCTGCTGTCACGATGATGAGGATGAACCAGTTCACTTCCTTTTCAACAACCGTCAGTCTGAGAAACACTCACAAAAATACGAGCAGGTTCTCAGATCATCTTGGGAAATGGGAGAAAGTAGTATGGAGGAATTTTTTGAATTCCTGAAATCCCGACAGAGAAAAAGCCTAACTCTGACGGTAAGTGTTCTGAATGAGCGCATGCAGCTTGAGGCCTGTGTTGAGAGTCTGAAGGAACAGATCAAGTTCAGCGAAGCGAAACAGAAAGAACTGACTGAAGTACAGACAACGCTGAAACAGAATAAAGAGAAGATCGAGGAGGATGAAAAGTTTCCTTTCACTGTCACAACAGCCTACAAAGAGAAAGTAGACATTACAGGTGCTTCATGGTGGGACCGAAAGGCAACCTCCTGTGATGAATGTCAGCAGAATTGCCATGAGTATAACTGCTGGCTTGCCTGGAACGCTAAGTGGTGTGAAGTTATGAAGGGTAGGCACTGCACTGTGTGTGGCTGTCCTGATACTAAACACGTCAAAGAGGGCAGGAAATATGTAACAAAGCAGAGACAGGAAACAGTCACATTTGAACAACTGAAACACAAATATAGCAATACAAATCAAGAAAAAGCCTCTTATGATGAAAGTGCTTTCAGAAAGGTGGAAACAGACCATGAAGAAACACTGAAAATGAAAGAAGAGATGATGAAGATAGAAAGCAGCCTGGAAACCCTTTTGACTGAGAATGAGGCACAGAAGTACAGCTTGGTGAATGAGGCCTATACGTCAATCGTAAAGCTGTCTGAGATCGCATTAAAACCAGACTCTGTCTTCACCATTCAGTACCTTGACTTCCTGATTCCTCAAATTGAAGAAGTTGGAACAGCTGAGTGGGCTCAGAAACTGAAGGACATGCAGAGAGCTGCAGACAAAGAATCAACTAACTCTATAACAGGATGCTGAGGCACATAGTACGCAGAGATCGCCAACTTTCTGCAGAGTCAATCGCTACAGACCTCCAAACTTCATGTGGCCTTCAGATCAGCTCAAGAACAGTGTATAGAGAGCTTCATGGAATGGGTTTCCATGGCCAAGCAGCTGCATCCAGCTTTCCAAAATTCCCATAAACACATTCCTAAACCTTGTGTAAAGCCTTCCCAGAAGAGTTGAAGCGGTTATAGCTGCAGAGGGTGGGCCGACATCATATTAAACCCTATGGATTAAGAATGGGATGTCACTCAAGTTCATATGCGTATGAAGGCAGACGAGCGAATACTTTTGGCAATATAGTGTATGGTGATGTCACTACTGTTTTGCCATTGGCCACCACATCTCTTAATATTGAACTTTAGCATTTTATTTATTATTTTATATGTTGTTATTTAGTTTATTGTACACGTTTTCTTTTTAAAAGGTGTTTTTTTTTTTAAACATTAATTTCACTGTATGGGTTTTAAGCTACTTTGCTTACCTGTTACCAATGTCTACTGTCTTGACATTTCTGTGTATGTTTCTTGTTGTGGGGAAAAAATCTTGCTCAAATATTTAAATTACTCAGCAAAAAGCACAACGTTTAGCTGCATCTCACTCTCTCCTGTATATTCTCTGTGTAATACGCAGGTCCTCCATCTTAAAGCTGGGGTCTGTTTAATGTCTCTGTAAAAGATTATCTGTAATAAAGCCAACTTTAACCTCAACATACACGACTCACTCTAGTTCATTTAAAGCTGCACTTTGTAACTTTGGCAAAGACAAAAACATTTGTGGCATGGGTAATGCTGCAGTGAATGGATTAATCTGATGTTTACACATTTGGCTTTGATTGGAGCTGCTCCATTTCATAAATGAGGGGACAAATATGGATATGTTCCCTCTCTCACTAGTAACAGAGAGCTAACCAACATTTCTATTCACCTAACAGCTGGGAAACACATCTGTTAGTTATGTAAGCCTCCACTCAGTCAGACTTCGATTTAGGCTGTATATTTTATAATGGTTGGGTTTACAGAATGAGAGAGACAGTAGGACTGGAGAGTACCTGAATGTCTAGCCTGGTTTATCAAACAATATAGGATTAACTCTCGAGCAAAAAGGCACAGTAAGATAATTAGCCAGCTAATGTTAGCTATACAGCTAAAACCATTTAATCATCATAAGCCTGCCAAACAGAGAATGAACTCTGAAGCAAAAAAGACACAGTATAGCCAAGAAATCGGCTAATGTTGGCTAATTAGCCAGCCTCACAGTTAACGTTAGCTAATAGACTATATGCACACGGTGGTTTGGTCGTACACTGTATTGCCAAAAGTATTCACTCACCCATTCAAATCATTGAATCATTGAATTCAGGTGTTCTAATCATTTTCATGGCCACAGGTGTATAAAACCAAGCACTTAGGCATCACTGTGGACATTCAGCAATCAGTGATGCCCTCCTTGAGTCATGCATCAGATGGCTGAATGACGCAGGACTACATGCATGCAGACTGTTATGATGACTGCCCTTAACACCACGTCAACATCACCAAAGACTGCAATGGTGTCGTGCCAGACTGTCCTGGAGTGATTTAGAATGGCAGCAGGTCATCTTCAGTGATGAGTCCTGTTATTGTCTTGATGGAGACGACCAACATATCCATGTGTGGAGGCACCGTGGTCAGCGCCAAGATGAACGGTTTGTTGTCACTTCATACGTCCAGACGACCTGGTGTCACTCCACCTCCACCCCTACCGCACAATCTGCAGGAACTGTGTGAGAATATTAAGCTGCAACACCATTAGGAACCTCTACAACTCCATGCCGAGATGTCTGGTATGTTGTGTTAGCAAACATGGTGGCCGACGCCATACTGAGAGACACTTCTGTATGTGTAGCTCAATAAATATCACCCATACCAGTCTAAATGTATCATCATTTATTGTTCCTGGTGACCTTTATCTTCCTTCCCAATAGCACTGCAACCCCACACCTCCTTCTGGGTGCAACTGTTCTATTGACAAGTGTATTTTTAAACAAACATCCATGTCACAAAGTAGAGATATCAGAGTTCTGAAACAGATACTTGTACTGTGTTCTATGTACATGGAAGAAAGGTATATCCATTTTAGGGTTCTTTATTTTCTCCACTCTGTTATGTACAGGCAGGTTTGGGAATACTGACAGAGAAACAGTGAATTCAAATACCTAATACATTCTGCGTGTTCTATGGTTAAGGACTGTATCATTTTAAATTCATTTCTATTAAAAAGCTCATCTCACAGATCCATCTTTCCTCGTTAGAGCATGCTACGTCGCTCCAGTTCTCCTTGTCTCGGGAACGCTGAATATCAACACAGTCCTCATCATTCCACTGATTATTTGGTTCTCCTTGAATCCAGAACCTGAAAGCCAGAGAATCAGAATCAGTCTGATCAGTGATCATTTGAACTTCAGCTCAACTCTCACAGCCTGTGTTCAGTCCTGTGGCGTTGTGCATCCAAGTGGTGTAATGCAGGACACCTCCTACCTCACAGACTAATAGATGGAAGGCTTCAAAGTGA
>CM067500.1:1497724-1516874 GCA_034552555.1 Semaprochilodus insignis
ATAACTCAAATGATCAAATTGCATGAATAAATGAAAAACAGACAAAAACAAGGCCATATTGTACACGCTTTTTTACTACAATCCCGTATATGACTGCATATATTCCCGTATATGACAAATAATATATTTAATAACCATCATAAAATATTCTAACTTAAAACTTATCAAAACTTGGCTCTGAATAAATGAAATAAAAATAAAGCGTTCAATATGCTTCAATACAACCATGTACTAAGGAGGAGAGGCCCTCTACGGAGGTGAAGGGAGCACTGGCAGTGTTGCGTAGGTTTTTACCATCTTCACGAATGTTGGAAAGATGAGTTGGCCAGTGTTTTCCTCTACAATGGCAAGGAGTTCTTGCAGGTTCTTCGATGGTAAGCTGGAATGGAACACCTTAAGCTCTGTGTTCAGCTGGTCCTCATTTTCCTCATAGAAATCGCAAAGAAAATGGACGGCTTCCTCTGCCTCTGGATTAGGGGTGCTTGTCCAGTTGGCACGCACTGTTAGAGAGTGGAAGGACCGTATGATTGTGCCAGCTGGACTTCCAGTGATGCTCCCCTGGAATCTCCTGTTGAGATCTGCAGTCAAGGTATCAATAAATGTACAGTACACATTCGTCCTGTAGTACGACTCCACAGAGTCAAACTCATCACTCACTGGCGATGCAGTTGAACTGTGTTGGAAACGCACTGGCACTTTCCGTTTCCTTTCATGACCAGGCACTACAGTAGGTAAGGGAATGTTGAGAGTCTCTGCCTTCTCTGACGCACCTTGAAATATCTCAGCAAACTCCTCCTCAGACCTCAGTGCCTGCATTGTGTGAAGTGTACCGTCAATTAGCTTGTAGGCTGTGGAGTGGTCCAGGCTTTCGTCTTGCAGAGAGTTTGATGCAAGAGCAGCGACTTTGAATGCTGGGGTGGTGATTTCCATGCAGAGGATGAATGAGAAGTTAATTGCATTTCTGTACATTTTGTACATCATCCCCCAGGACCAGGTCAGATGGATCTCTTTCACAGATCTCATCAAGGAGCATCATTATAGCTTTCAGATTTCTCGGAAGGGCCTTCAGTGCTTGTTCCCTGCAAGATCAACAGGTATCTAACAGCCTCTTAAGTTCCACAATGTGTCCTCCATTCAGTAACTGCTGCAATCTCAATAAAGCAGCATGGCGCTTTGGGGAGCTGCTGCAAATGGCATACAGCTTCTCCATGAGGTTGAAGAATGTTACAAAGTGCTTATTTGACTTTGAGGCTTCAACCAGGACCAAATTCAGGCAGTGTGCTTTGCAGTGCACACACACACACACACACACACACATATATATGGTGGTCATTTTGGCTTCTGTTTGACAACAGTGACACCTGGGATCTTTTCTTAGTGACTTTCACTCTTCCAGTAGTTTCTGTATGCATCTTCAGCACACAGTTATAGCAGGAGAATAGATTCACGCGTTCCAGAAAGTTACCACGGTTGTTACTTGAGTTACTCTCATCATCACCTCGGAATGCTAGTCCCTGCCTTGTGAGATACACTCGAGATCTATTAACCTGGTCAGTATTTCTCTGTTTGTCTGCCTCTCTCACTCTCTGGCTTCCACCGTCTTTACATCTGATACATCAAATGAAGTCTGGAGTGCCTTCTTTTGGTAATTGGTCCACCTCACCGTGCTTGTCATGTGGACCTCTGTGATGATTTTTTTCAAGAGCAGTATTCCACTTTCTGATCCCATTTCTCCACTCCTTTCTGCTTTTATATGTATCTATCTTGGGGTAGAAAAAGCCGACAACTGAAACAATGCATTGAATCAGCGCTGGGGGAATACTCCAGCCACACATTTCCAGAAAACCAGTGCTTTTGGAAGGACCGCCCATCAGCATTTTTGGGAAAAAACATATCTGGTAGACACGGCCCTACACTGCAGCACATAACAATGTAGCTCTCATTGCACCTGATGTGAAATGCTTCAATATGGGATGGATCTCTATTATATGGCATGGTGGCTATTTTTGTAATTGTATCCTTTCATCAACAGCTCTTTCCTCCACATGTCCTTCCTGTACTGTTAAGGGAGGTGCTATCACCTCGCCCTCTTCTTGACTCATCTCCTCAGGCAACACTGTTTCTGTTGCTGCCCCTGAACATGACTCGGTCTTACACTCTGCCTGATTTCAAATCAGAAACCCACTTTAGGTAGTTAATGTTAACAATGTGCCTATTATTATACAATAAAATCAAATAGACAGCTAAATAACATTTTACTGTTTATTCATCATTTTTCGTATGCTGCTGTTTTGTATGCTGTATGCTGTTTAGCCTTCTACATATATTAGTCTGTAATGTTAATTACCTAGTAAAATTATACCTCATTTGTTTATGGCCAGGTGTGTTAAGCAGTTCCAAAGGGGTGTACTAATGTACTAATAGTAAACGATAAATGTGACTGTTAAGCCACGTTCACAAAGCAGGTAAAAGTGGCCCAAAATCCATTTTCTCACCAAATCTGATTTGCAGATCCATTATTAGGCCCCGCCCACCTCTTTGGTTTCTATAAGCTTAACTTTCAGACTTTTAGTCCTTCTTTGGCCCTGCAGCCTTGTTCTCCTGTGGTCGTGTTTGGCCACCCTGAGCGCTTGTGAAAAATGCCTTCTGTACAGAAACATCACCCCACATGTTTGTGGTCTCCTCAGTGCGACATTATGACGAATGAGAGGCGGCTTCCTGTAGCTGCCTACATCAGGTTTAAAACTATGTGAGAGACGCGTTTTAGTGGTGAATTAATATGTACTTGATCAAATGTACATCAGTGATTAGCAACCCTGGAGATCTTCCCTTTTGTGGACTGTAGACTGAACCACAGTCTGACATACCTGCTACTTAGCTTCTTTGGAAGTATTTGATTGGCTGGATCAGATACATTAGTGCTGGCGTTAAATGCAGGTTGGAACGAGCATTAGTGGAACGTAGATCTCCATGAGGAGCAGTTACCACTGATTTACATTCACATCTATAGCATGTAGCAGATCCAGCATGAATTACAGAAGTCCTTTAATGTCCACTCAGATCACGTATCCTTAGCTTGTAGATGTAAGAATGTAAGTCATACACTGACTTAGTATCTATAGCTGCATTCTCAAAATGAGCTCTATCAGCAATAACTTGGAGTTCTCATGTCCAGACTCTTCAGTCCTAAAGAGGAGGGACCCTTGCTTATATCAGCATTTGGAAAGTCTGAGATGTCCGTCAGGACAGTAGGTAAACTACTATCATGTGATCCTCAAATGCAATTAAATCCTCAATTTGCTTTTGCACAAGAAACCCTTCTTCCAAGACTCCATCAGTTGGTCTCCTCAGTTCCCAGACTGGCATTAAAAGAGGAGGGGATTCTGCACAGTGGTAGACGTGACCCTGTCCCAACATTTCTTTGCAGTACTTTCTAGGATGGATAGTTCATGACGGGACTATCGGATCATATTACAGTTTCATTTGTTGAGGTTTAAAGTTTTTTTTTTTAATCCTATGAACTAAAAGGTTCATTGTTACCATGTTGTACATCATATGCTATCATATATTACACCATATATTATTACTATATCTTTCAGCTTTTAGTTCCACTCAGCTCCTTTACAGGCCTGCATGATTATACATTGTAGCGTATTGGTGACTGTATTAATTGCTACAAATAAAACTAACACACACACACACACACACACACACGCACACACACACACACACACACACAAATCTTACTTAAACCATATCTTAACCCTAACCTTACCCATGGACTAACCTTAACCTCACTCTAACCCTAACCTTAACCTCACTCTAACCCTAACCTTAACCCTAACCTTAACCTTAACCTAAAATCTAACTTTAACCAGGACTACTACTAGCCTAACCCTAACACTAAAATTACCATAACCCTAACCTTACCCATACACTAACCTTAACCCTTACCTTAACCCTAACCCTAACACTAAAATTACCATAACCCTAACCTTACCCATACACTAACCCTAACCCTCTCTGTATAGTCAGGGCAAAGGTGCGGGTCAGTTCCTGACTGTGCTACTGTAGGCTACAAGTGTACAAATTACAGGAAGCAACATTTCAGCTGCAGGTCTGTTGTAAGGACAGAAGCTAAGGAAAGATATTTAAAGACTCAGCGTCTAGGCTGCAACTTCCCTTATTGTTAGTGCCATGATGAAATGACAAGAAACGGGTACAGAGGCCACACACTGGTCATACGGTCAGACCTGGTTTCAGTGTTTCAGAGTCTTTCACAGAGTAAAGATGTCTGACTGCGTTTACGATGACGTGATGAGCGTTCAGCCACTGAAGAGTGGAGAGAAGGTGGAGATGGTGGTGGACATCTACGAGAGCGCGGACTCCGCTAGAGGTCATGACCCCAACAGGGAGATGGAGGACAACAACACAAAGAGGAACCTAAAGCCAGAACAAACAGGTAGTGTAACCTCGTTTTCTCTCTACTGCAGAAAAGAGCAAGAGATTGGAGTCTTAGTTTTCATTTACCAGATTTAATACTTTAAATAGTATCTCCTGTATCCAGGACCGTAACTAGGACAGACATTATAATGACGTCTAGAACAAATGTATATTGAACATTCAAGACACAAATCATAAACAGTGAATACACATTCAGAAGCTGCTGTCGAGTAAGATTAAGGGACAGACTAGAAGAACTAATTTAGTAAAATGTGAAGCTAATTATTCATAAGTAGCACAAATATAATGCACAACAATTTGCACATTTCCTCCCCTGTATGCTATGATCATGCACCACCATGTGGAATTAAACAGGCATCACCGCACACTGAAATAAGATTTAAAGCCTCCTGTCTATGCGATCATGATTCAGTCTGAGCTATCTGGGCTAAACTGGGCAAATTCCACAAACTAAAAACTAAAACCTAAACTACATAAAAGCTAAACTTAAACTATTAAAGCGCCGTTAAAAATAACTGAAACGAAACTGAAAATCAATAAGCCAAAATGAAAATGGACAGCGGACAGGATTAGCATGGGTGCTTTGACCAGTATACAGCCCCATCCACAGCAGGGTGTAATGTGAAACGTTCCTCCCATTTCTAGGAGTTGTTGGCCTTGTGTTGGTCCAGACCAGTGTTGATAGCCTTTGTTGCCCTCATGCATCAATAAACCTAGGAACCCGACACCCTATTGTCGGTTCATGGATTGAACCTCCTGCTGACCAGGAGCACCCACAAACCTGGCTGTTTCAGAGATGCCCCAATCCAATCATCTGGCCATAACATTTTGGTCTTTGATCAAATCAGTTAGGTCTTCACACCTGCCCATTTCAGCTTCATCCAACATCATCAACTACAAGAACCAACTGTTGACATGCACTGTTGGTACAATATTATCAACGTCATCCGCTTCATCTGTGAGTGGTTACAATGGTTGGACTCACCTGTGTATAAACTTGCCCTTAACATACTGTATATTTAAGGAGGTTACTGGTGTATCAAACCTCTTAACATTTGGATTCACTGAAGTCCATGTTATCTGCTTTCAGCAATGAGCACCGCAGGAAGCAGATGCTACAGACTGGCCACAGTGTTTCTTGGGCTGCTGTGTGTTCTCCTGCTGACCACCATCACAGTGCTGTGGGTCCAGTTCAATACAGAGAGAGACCAGTTACAGGCCAGTTACACCAACCTGACTGCAGAGAGAGACCAGTTACAGACCAACTACATCAATGCAAAAAATAAAACAGACGAGTTTCAGAAGGAACTCCCTTCTGTCGGTAAGCTCTTCTTTTGACAACGCTCTGTCAGCGTTTGGGAACTGAGAAGACTAATCGCTGTAGTTCTGAAAGTGGAATGTTTCCTATATCTATATGTGTAGCTCAATAAATATTGATCATATCAGTCTAAATTGATCATCATTTATTGTTCCTGGTAACCTTTATCTTCCTTCCCAATAGCACTGCAATCCCACACTTCCTTCTGGGTGCAAATATTCGAAAATATTTTTAAAGCAATTGGCCAGTCAGCTCTAATCTGAGCCATAATAATAACATAATAATTAATGTTTATTATTTATCTATAGTGAACTTGATTAACTGTACTAGTCACCTCATTTCAGTGTGTAGAATAACTATCCATACTGTGATATGGAGTATGTGATTGTGGGTACATGTGTGATCTGTATGTTCGATCTGTAGCGAGGGAACTGGAGCAGGGCTGGACGTTTTTCGAGAACAGTATTTACTTCATCTCTACTGAAAAAAAGACCTGGAGCGAGAGCAGACAGCACTGCACAGAGAGAGGAGCAGACCTGGTGATCATAACCAGCAGAGAAGAACAGGTGAGAGAGAGAGAGAGAGAGAGAGAGAGAGAGAGAGAGAGAGGGAGGGAGGAACCTAATGTTTTTGGTTGTGCGAGTTCAGATTTCCCTATCATCATTATTACAGGACTTCATTGCAGGAAAGCTGGGCAGAGCTTGGATTGGTCTGACGGACAGTGAAAAAGAGGGTGAATGGAAATGGGTGGATGGCTCAGCACTGACCACCACGTAAGTCCAGTTTACCTCATCGTCTCACTTGGCATGCACACTGCCTAAACTGCCCTTGTATCATTTCGTAGCCGCTCATTTAAAGCTAAATCAATTCCATCACCTTTCACCTGACTGACCCAACAGCCAAGATTGCAGACATTCAGTGGGCAGTGATGTCCTCTACGAGTCATCCTGTTAGTACCAGCACCACTGGCAGACGGCTGCACGACACAGGACTACATGCACACAAACCATTACAACGACTGTCCTTAACACCACAACGTCACCAAAGACTGCAATGGTGTTGTGCTAGACTGTAATGGAGTGACTCAGAATGGCAGCGGGTCATCTTTAGTGACGAGTCCCGCTTTTGTCTTGGTGGAGACAACCAACGAATCCGTGTGTGGAGGCACCGTGGTCAGCGCCAAGATGAACGGTTTGTTGTGCCACATCACCCGTCCAGAAGGCCTGGTGTCACTCCACTTCCATCCCTACAGCACCATCTGCAGGAACTGTGTGAGGATATTCAAACTGCGTGGGATGGATTATCACAGGACTCCATTAGGAACCTCTACAACTCCATGCTGAGACGTCTGGCATGTTGGGTTAGCAAACACAGTGTCCCAACGCCATACTGAGAGACACTACTTCTGTATGTGTAGCTTAATAAATATTGATCATATCAGTCTAAATGTATCATCATTTATTGTTCCTGGTCTCCTTTATCTTCCTTCCCAACAGCACTGCAATCCCACACCTCCTTCTGGGTGCTGCTAGTCTTTTGATGATGAGGGTATGTAAGGCTTTGTTGACTGAATGACTCCAGTATCTGCCACTATCACCACTGGCACACTTGTTAAGGGTTTAGGCCTGCATTCCTGGATTTCTGTAAAGCCTTTTGTAAGGAAACCTGTTGCATATAGTTTTATATCATTAACTGAATTAAATCTAAATCATTTTACTCACCTCGCCGTATTTCTCTACAACCCTAGACTAATGATGCACAACTCTGGGTTTTCTAGGTATCAGTCTTTAAGTGTTCCACCTCGTCTAACACACCCAAACGTTCTATCATCTGACCCACCTTTTGTTTCTGAGTCTTGTTGCCTTACTTTCCACTCTGCTGGTTTCTGTCAGATACACTGTCTGTATTTCGTGCTGACTCATCGATTCGTTGGGATCCACCATCTCATCTGTTTATTTTCCCCACGTGAAAGTAGTCAATCATAGGTTCACTCTGCTCCCCCGATAGATAGATAGATAGATAGATAGACAGACAGACAGCAACACACAACAGGAAAGAACAAACAATAGCACAGTATTACCGTACTTTCCACTCTGGATCTGGGTTGCTTCTCTGCAAATGGTACTAGGGCACAGACAAAATCTCAATTCAAACTACAACCATGTGTTGGAAGTAAGAAAGCAAGGTGTCACTGGAACGGGCAGATAATGCAAAATACAAACTACTCAGAACCGAACAAATATTAAAATTTCACCAATATTAAAACCAATATTTGGTGATATTTGTTGCACAGTAAGTATGTATGCTGGACTGCTGTGCTAACATATTTGCATGTTATTAATTTAACTGCCTTTGTAAACCTAGAAAAAAATGAATGGTATGTATGTCATAGCGGTGCAGTTCAAAGCTGAATGGTGTTGAGCTAAAGATCTGGACTGAAGGCTGTGTCTGATTCAATCCTCTGGGTTTCAGGTTCTGGCTGGATGGAGAACCAAATAACAAATGGGATGAAGACTGTGCTAATATTCAGGGTCCTCCAGATAAGAAGACCTGGAATGACAGTCCATGTTCTACAAGAGAAAGATGGATCTGTGAGAGAAGAGTGTTCCAATGATACATTGATGTCATTATTAGTAAAATGATGGATAAAACATGCAGAACGTAACAAACAGTTTTTGTGTTTGTACATGTATTTATACATTATGTATTTATACATTAAACTCTATATGCTATCATATCAACATCTGAGAACAGTACGTCTAGGTGTCTAAATGTCATTGCTACATCATTTTAAGGTGGAACAGGAAATTAACCTTTATCTGATATGGGTAATATTTATTGAGCTACACATACAGAAGTAGTATCTCTCAGTGTGGTGTCGGGCCGCCGTGTTTGCTAACCCAACATGCCAGACATCTCAGCATGGAGTTGTAGAGGTTCCTAATGGTGTTCTGTGATAATCCATCCCATGCAGCTTGAATATTCCCACACAGTCCCCACACACCAGGCCTTCTGGACATGTGACGCGTGAGAACAAACCGTTCATCTTGGCGCTGACCACGGTGCCTCCACACACGGATTCGTTGGTCATCTCCACCAAGACAAAAGTGGGACTCATCACTGAAGATGACCTGCTGCCATTCTGAGTCACTCCATGACAGACTGGTGCGACTCCATTGCAGTCTTTGGTGAGCCGTCTGCCAATGGTGCTAACACTAACAGGATGACTCATGGAGGGCATCACTGCTCAGGGAATGTCTGCAGTCATGGCTGTTGCTCACGCTCATCTGGGTTTTTCTAGCCTGCACTGTGGATGTTACTCAATGTGCTCAATAAAAGACACGAACAGGGCAACAGTGTGTTTGGTATTAGTTTAGTTAGATTGTGTTTCTGTGTAATTGTGGTTTAGATAACAATCAGATCACATTATAAGTAATTAATGCAGAAATCAGAACATTCCAAACAGTTCACTTTTTCGAGTAACTGTGAACTGCATTAAAGAGTGATAGTAGTCACACAGGGAGGAGAAGAATGCAGAATTATCTCTGCTTCTGTAATAGGGCCTGATTTTAAATCATGAGAAACCAAGTATACAGATTTCACTGCATCGCCTTTGCAGATGTAGTAACCATAAACAGGCACCCAACAGAACGTAAGTGGTAATACATTCAAACTAGAGGTCTACATCACTTGCGTTCACGGCTAGCCTTAAAAACTCACAAGTTACATCAATAACACTTGGAACAGGCTCCGGCACGCCCCTCAACCTGGTAGGAATACGCAGTTTAGAAGATGAGTGAGTGAGTGAGTGAGTGAGTGAGTGAGTGAGTGAGTGAGTGGGTGATATTGTAGAGAAAAGACACTGAAGTACACCCAAAATAGGTGTAACCTGTATTTCATAAAGACCATTTATGCCATTAATGCTAGTTTGCAAAGTTCTTAGTAGACACTACCAAATAACACTTTCAAGGAGTGGCAATCTCAGCTCCTGGTGGGCCATGGCTCTGAAGATATTTCACTCTTCTAGTGCTAAAGTTAACTTGAATCTGCAGTGCTCTGGCCCACCAGGAATCCAACACACCTTCATTCAAAGTCTATGTTTAGTGTCACACCATAACAATCCACTAGAGGGAGCAGTGACCAGCTTAAACACTGATCCAACATCAATCAGTTAATCAAACACTGCTGCATGATTTATCAAGCAGGCCAAACTACAAAGCTATTATTATAATATTGAGCTGATTACAGTGTGAACAGTCCTACAAACCCAACTCTAACAGTCTGCATGAGAACAAGAGGACAAGGAGACCTGCATAAATGTATGCATGTCAACAACCACACTAAACCATCTACTACCGAACCATTTTAATCACACTGGAGTAGAACACCGCCATAACGACTCTTTGTGAACGCTACCAAAAGCAAAGTAGTGACGGTTGACAAACTAAGGAAAGCTTCTGCTTCAAGAGGTTTCTGCACATGTACCATGTGACTCAAAGTCGCACATCTGTGGTCAACGTCTCACATTTGTGGTCGGCATTTGTGTTACTTCCTGTCAGGAACAGCATTAAGCTGACCCGCGGCACATGCAGGGTCACTATTACAGTTACAGCCAGAGCAGAATGGATATAACAGAGGATATATATGCAAACTCAGGATTTACTGCAGACCGCAGAAGAAGTTCAGACAGCAGTGGGTACCCATATGAAACAATCTGTACCAATGAGAAGGATACTGAAATGCCAGGGGCCAGGAGCAACACCGGGAACCCCACTACAGCCACTGCTGGGAAGGTGGACAAAACCTCTCCCACACACACAGCAGATCCTCAGTACAGAGGTAAGTCTCAACTGGGAATTGTCACTCAGCTATGTGTTAGTATGGTAAATAGTGACTGGCCTACACTAAAGGGTAACCTTAACCAGCTTTAACCAGCAACCCAAAGTAATGTTTCTTCAAGTCAGATATGAACTTAGCATGCTTATTGTGGACTGAACTGTATGAGTGTAACAGGAGCAGTCTATTAACCCTCATATGTGGTTTTGAGGCCCTGGAACAGACACAAGTCGCTGTACTTATGATGAGTCTATATATGCATATTAAAAAAAACATGCTAATTTCAAGTGAGGAAACATCAGACAGGAAGCTCAGTGTCCGAGGGCCGGATACTCACCACCATATATGGTCAAAGTTTGAGCACATACAGTTCTGGAAAATGTAAGAGACCACCTGAAAATGATCAGTTTCTCTAGTTGTACAGTTTCTGGGTTTGTGTTTTACCAAAATGAGCAGTTCTGTTTTATTCTCTACACTACTGGAAACACGTCTCCCAAATTCCAGATCAGATATTGTATTTTAGATCTGTTTATTTAGAAAATCACTAATGACGCCTCCAGAAGCCTGATTGTTGAACCATGCTCGCTGTGCATTTCACCCCAGACGCCACCCGCCAGTCTTTCTGTAAGTCACTCGAGGTCATCTTACGGTGGTTAAGTGACATTGGAATGAGGTCGTGCTCATCACAGTCAGTAGAGAATGGTTTTGGCCCTCTGCCAGTCTGTAGCTGTGTTGTCCTGTGTGTTTGCTGCTTGACCTTGTTCTTATGAACCGGACGCTCACTGTATCTGCCAGTAAAGCTAGAACCGAACCTTCTGTTCTCACTAAGAACCTGCTGTACATGTGGAGATGCTGATTTAAGAAGAAACTGGAGTGCTCTCTTATTTATTTCCAGAGCTGTACATGTGCACATATAGGCAGAAAAAGATATTTACATTGCTGTAAGCAGCTGGAAACAACAACAACAACAACAACAACAACAACAACAACAACAACCACAAAAGGGAGCCATCCCACTGATAAGAGGCCCTTACAGAGTTTTTACCGAACTTGGTCTTAAGTGAGCTATACACAGTGAGCCTTACATCACACAGGAAATCTGTCTGGTCCTCCTTAACACTGACAAGATCCCATAACGACGCTGTGAAAAGGATACACTACCCATCAAACTGCAGTGGGTGACCAGAAGGAGTTTTTCAGTGGCTGATGCCAGTGTTGATATGTAGCAAGCCGGAAAGCTGTTTTGGCAGGGTATTGGCCACTAAGCGGTGGAAGCTTGTGGCTGTGAACAAACTGCATAGCGGTCTGGGGCTGAGTAGCACAAAGCTAACTATAACGTTACTGAGACAACTTCGGGAGGAGGTCTGAGTGTATGTGCCATGTTCATGTATTCATGGAAAACCATGGCCGTGTTCTGTGTACTACTAATCAGTACACAGCGCATCCTTGGTTTGGGCTTCCCCATGGTGGTCAGGGCCATGCTCGAGGAAACCCTGTTAATCAGGACACAGTGAATATGAATATGAATTTGAACACATACTCAGCATGCAAAAGCTGTGGCGAACAACACAGTGACATGTAGCAAAGGAGCTTGTGGAAGAGCTGGAACGCTGAGAGGCTGATATGCTGGTCATCGCAGGCAGGGGACACCACGCCAGACAACACAGTGGGCCTGAAGCGCCAGGGAAAAGGAAGTCAGCCAGGAAGATCATCTGTTGCTGCAAACTTTAGGTCGAGTGCAGCATGAATGGGAAATGGCTTACAGCCCTCAATCAGACTGACTTGTTGGTGTTGCTGCTACACCCAGGCAGCGTGCTCACACGCACTGAATGCAGCACACCTGACAACTACGAGGCAATGGCCATTCAGCTGAAGTTGAAATAAGAGAGAGGAGGCGGCCCCTGGTTGTGGAGGGGGACCTGAGCCGAGTCCACAAGTTCTGGTTCGAGCCCGGTATGTGCATTTTTGGTTTGGACTTCCCCGTGGTGATCAGGGCTGTGACAGGTCCCAGGAAGGATTCGGACAGAACGAGTGAAGCTGGTCATGAGACAGAGAGTGAGAGCCCCCTGGCAGTGTGGCCTATGTTCCATGTCAGCTCAGGTAGACAGATAATGCAGTGAGTGGTCAAGAAAATGAGAGGAGAGGAGCACAGCTGCTGCTGACTTCCTCCCAGTAACCCCAGATTTGATGCTGTGAGGTGTGGGGAGTTCCGCTGTGTCTAGGGGGAGGAAGCAACAGTCAGTCTCTCTGATCTGACACACTGCTGCAGAGGACACTTGTGGAGTTAGTGTTCTGCTGCCTGCCAGGGACAGAGCAGCACAGCGCATCTGGTGCAGGGTATGCTGAGGAGCCGCTGCACCTGGGACACCAACACAAGAGAAGACTGGGAGCACCTGCTGCTGTGGCACCTTGCAGCACTTGTTCTGGCTGGGACTCTGCTTGGTCCAGAGATTTCGGGACACTGTCTGGGCTATTTGGGAAATGTGAGATTGCAATGCTATCAGGAAGGAAGATAAAGGTTACCAGGAACAATAAATAAATTTAGACTGATATGGGCAATATTTATTGAGCTACACATACAGAAGTAGTGTCTCTCAGTATGGCGTCAGGCTGCCATGTTTGCTAACACAACGTGCCAGACCTCTCGGCATAGAGTTGTACAGGTTCCTAATGGTGTCCTGTGATAATCCATCCCATGCAGCTTGAATATTCTCACATATTTCCTGCTGATTGTGCAGTAGGGGTGGAGGTGGAGTGACACCAGGCCTTCTGGACAACAAACTTACCATGACTGACGGCCTGACGCGTAACAATGGGCTGACCACGGTGACTCCACACACACACATTCGTTGGTCACCTCCACCAACACAAAAGCGTGACTTGCTGAAGATGACCCACTGCCATTCTGAGTCACTCCATGACAGTCTGGTACGACAGTATTTCAGTCTTTGGTGACGTTGACGTGGTGTTAAGGACAGTCGTCATAACACTCATGTAGTCCTGCGTTGTCCTGCGTTGTACTGGCTTTAACAGGATAACTCATGGAGGACATCACTGCTCACTGAATATCCACGATCTTGGCTGCTGAGTCAGTCAGGTACAGCGATAACTGACAGCTGATTTTGTCTCATTACGTCAAAAATGGAGGAATACTTATATTTTATTTGGACAGTGATGTTCTTTAGTGGTCACGACCCCACAGGACCACCAGTGACCAGCCTCTGTTACTGGTTAGGCTACAGTATCAGTCCTCTGAACAATTACCTCATTCAGTGAAATCTGTATGTACCTATTTTCAGGAACGAGCACTGCAAGCAGACGATGCCTCAGAGTGACTGCAGGGTCTCTGGGACTGCTGTGTGTTCTCCTGCTGACCACCGTCACAGTGCTGTGGATCAAGTTCACTGCAGAGAGAGACCAGCTACAGACCAGTTACACCAACCTGACCATAGAGAGAGACCAGTTACTGACCAGTTACACCAACCTGACTGTAGAGAGAGACCAGTTACAGACCAGGTACAATGAACTGTCTAAAGTGAAAGATCACTTGGAGTCAAGCTACATAGAAGTAGTGAACGAAAGGAACCAGCTTAAGGAGAAACTCGGTTCTGCAGGTAAACGGACACATTTAAAGCTTAAGTAAAATCACTTAAATCACACCACAGTCATGCATCTGCTTCAGAATGAGTGTGTTTGGAAGTTTTCTGTTTCTCCTTGTATGTTCTTGTTTATCCTTCCTTACTAACATGATTCTTCTACATCTTAGCATGTACGTCTTGCACCAATGAACTAGTTTATAAGTGTTTAAAAATGAACTACAAATAACTACACTGTGTTGCTTGACTAGCAGTCAGTGCAGAGCACGTCACAAACTCATATAGAGGAAGTGCTGATGGGGTATTTAAACTTTTGCATGTGACCGTGTGTGTGTGTGTGTGTGTGTGTGTGTGTGTGTGTGTAATCCTTGTTGTTAACAGTAAATGATGAGGTTCTGAGCTGAACGCTAAAGATCTGAAGTAATTTAGATTCTCTGGGTTTCAGGTTCTGGATAGACGGCAAACCAAATAACCAAGGAAACTGTGACTGTGCTGAGGTTTGGGATCCTCCAGATAAGACGACCCAGAATGACCGACCATGCATTGACAAACAAAGATGGATCTGTGAGAGAAGAGTGTTATAATGATGATAAATTGACTGATTGATGATTATGATGGATGATACAGGCTGAATGTTTCTGTCTTTGTATGTGTATACTTTGTATAAGAATGAGCTCAAGCATCTGTTACCTTGAAATTCCCATGTACAGACTGAGACACTGTCTGTACTACCAAAACAATGTTTGGTGGATTAGGGTCATGTGATCTGCTACTGCATTTAAAGCTGTTTAATATTAATCTCTGATTTTGTCATGTAAAATCACTGTTATAGATTTCTATAATAATAATAATAATAATAATAATAATACAGAATAATATTTCGCTTGTCTGATGTTTAAAGTGTAAATAGTGAGACTCAGGCTCTCTGAGTTTGGCTGAGATGTTGATGGCTGATCGTCATGGTGATTAGTGGTAAAGTTTAATTTCGTTCATGTTTATTTTTATGTCAAGTGTGTGAACATCTATATTATGTCATGTGCGCTTCATTGCAGATTTGTCTTCTTAATATAGAATCATATCCAGGACTATACTGTCTAATATTCATAATGTGGTGTCAACATGTATTAAACACGGTAATATGCTTGCAGAAGCCTGAGACGGGATCAGGGAGGCTTACAAGAAGTTTGACTGCCCTCGTGTGGTGGGAATAAAGCTTTGCAGTGTCACCCTGCAACTCTTTTCACATAAATCTTTACATTAGCATCTTTGACAAAAATGTTGCGCCTTTAAAATTTTCAGGCTATAAAAGTTACTCTTTCTTCATGTTGTATAGTTGTTTTTGTGTTGTTCACTGTTGACAGGAATAACAATGGGGGACGACCACGTTGTTGGAGAATTTTCATTTTTATTCTTTTTCACTCTATTAATATAATAATACAATAGTATAATAACACCATTCTGTAATTTTGACCTACTTGCTTACATTCAAATATATTCCGTCAATGTTAATAAAGAAAAAAGCCCTAGTTTAACTGAGCGACCCAAAACAGCCACAACTGGCATTTTATAGTTACTAAGGTTCAACCAGTTCCAGGTTCCAGAGCTCTAACTGGATAATACCATATAATGTACAATATGACCAGTGCGCAGAATTCCCCATGGTATTAAGGTAATGGCTAGCTGCTAATTCACCACAGTGGTGCTGATGCTTCAACTAAATGTTTGCTTCAACAGGTCATCTTCTGGAAATGCTTAGTCCTAGGTTGGTAATGCAGCCTTAGACACATTCATTGAGATCTTAAACATCTCCTACAGAGGTACAGAGGTATCCCAGGCATAGTTACAGTTGCTAGTTTATGAAGAACCACCTAAGGGAACCACCGTGTGGCAGACCAGAACTCCATCTCTACTAACTCAAGACTACCAAGACAAAATCTCAGGATTGCAGGTGAAGCAGGTAAACCTTCAAACTCACCTTTCCCTGAATTTGTATTTGAGCATCTATTTTATTTTACCCCAATGTAAAATTCCAGGGACCCCCAGAATTCTGAATTTGAAATGGTCCAAGAGGTTAACTAGAGGGACTCGGACTCCCCAGGACCGTGGATATTTTGTCTATTGAGTAAGACCATGAACACTTTTGCTCGGTTGCTCAGTGTCTTACTACCTTCTAAGACAAGAGCAAGCACCTCAGATCCTAGTAGATATTTCCCTCTGGCATCAACCCACAAAGGTCTTGCCAATTCACTGATTAGCTGAACCATCATGAGTGCTGCAGCTCACCAGGACTAGAGTCTGACACACGGTCCATAGCAGTGTTTCTCAAACCGTGGTCCCCAGGCCCATTGTGCTGCACATTTTGAGGCTTTTCCTGCTTGAACACAACCATTTTTACCTATTAATGGGCTGTTAATGAAGTGATCAGTTGGTGTGTTAGCTGGATTAGGCGTGTTGGGAGGAGGGAATATAGTAAAAGGTGCATGGCAGTGGGCCTCCAGAACCAGGCCGGAGAAACACTGCTCTAAGGACCTTCATTCAGTATTTTGTTTTTGGTGTCACACCATGATGGTCCACTAGAGGGCACCAGTGACCAGTTTAAAACTGATCCGTTGTCAATCAATGTACCAGGAAGTCCACATGTAACTGTTTATGTCTCAACTGAAGCTGAGATGAACAGGGATGGAAACCCAACCCAAAGGCTTACATGAGAACGTCCCGATAAGAAGATAAAAGAGACCTGCACAAACGCATGCAGCTCAACAATGATTCTGAACCATCAACTACCAAACCCCCTTAACCACACTACATTAATGACTGCTTCTTCAAGAAGCTTCTCCACATGTACCATGTGACTCACACCTCTCAAAGCTATTCACAGTCTTACATCTGACGTCAGTATCACTATCTGACGCAATCTCCATGATTTAGACCAGGCTATTAGCCGAGCACAGAAACTCTGCAGCCACTTCCTGCTGGCAGTGGCATTACCCTAACATACAGATCATGCAGAGTCACTTTTAGAGCTCTCCGAGTTATTAAAGTTATCATGGAACAGAACAGAATATATATGATGAACGATATATATGCAACTTCAGGAGTTACTGCAGAGAACAGAAGAGGCTCAGACAGAGGTGGACCTTCACGTGAGGACGTTTACGCCAATGAGAACATAGAAGTGTACGAGACCAGGAACGACCAAAGGATCTCAGGTACAGTAACTGCAGAGAATATGCACATTAATAACGATGTGACCTGGGATTTTCACTTACCCATGTATTACTATGCTGAGCTAAGTAGTGCTACAGGCCTGCACTAACACACAACACTAACCAGCCTTATACAGTAACCAAAGTAATGTGTTTTCAAGCTTTCTGGTATCATAAGTGAGTCTGATTAACACCCTGGTAATAAGGCGTCACAACCAGCAGGTCTCTATTGTAATGTACTGGACAGGGGCCAATCCAGCATAAGGCCTTTTGCAGGTAGAATTTTGAGGTCTCAGTTCACTCAGTCGGAAGCAGTTCAGGCACACTCGGGCACTTTCAGGCTTTACACGCCATTAAGCTAATCAGGTTTCCAATGTAAACATCATATATTTCTCTTTCTTCATTTCTCCTTTCTCTACTTACTGCTAGACCCAAGTGAACACATGCACACTTTGACAGTCAAAAGTATTCTTTCCATGTCGTAACCTTCAGAAGGGATATAATATAATATCAAAATGAGGGAACAGTGAACTTAACTACACACATCAATATATATATATATATACATACATACATACATACATACATACACACACACATACATACGTACCTACATACATACATACCTACCTACATACATACATACGTACCTACACATACATACATACATACATACACACACACATACATACACACATACACACATACATACATACATACGTACCTACACACATACATACATACCTACATACATACATACCTACATACCTACATACGTACCTACACATACATACATACATACATACATACACACACACCTACATACGTACCTACATACATACACACACACACACACACACACACACACACACACATACATATGTACCTACACACATACATACATACCTACATACGTACCTACACACATACATACATACACACATACATACATACATACATACATACATGCATACATACATATGTACGTACCAACATACATACATGTTTCTGTGGGGACGTTACATAGACTTCCAGTCATTTCCTGAAGACTTACCTAAACCTTAACCAGAAAGAGTACTAGCCTAACCACAACACTAAAATGACCCTAATTCTAACCTTACCTGTATGCTAACCTTAACCAACATTCTAACCACTAACCACAACTACTGCTAGCCTAGCTCTAATCTTAACCCTAATCTTAAATCTTAACCAATACTACTAATTTAATCCCTACCCTAATCCTAATCTTAACCTAATATTACCTTAACCCTAATCGAAACTAACCCTTAACTTTAACCTGTCCCTTAACTTTAACCATAACCTTATCTTTACCTTAACCTGACCCATTCCCTTACCTTAACCTGTCCCTTAACTTTAACGTTAACCCCAACCTTAACCTTACTGTTNCCCTTAACTTTAACCCCAACCTTAACCATAACGTTAACCTTGCCCTTACCTTAACCTCAATGTTAACCTTACCCTTACCTTACCCTTAACCTGAGCCTTACCTTAACCTGACTCTTACCTTTACCCGTCCCTTAACTTTAACCTCAACCCCAACCCCAATCTTAACCTTAATGTTAGCCTTGCCCTTACCTTAATGTTAACCTTACCCTTACCTTAACCTAATCTTAACCTGACCCTTACCTTACCCTTAAACTTAACATCAACTTACCCTTACCTTAACCTGACCCCTTAGCTTTAACCTTAACCTTAATGTTAACCTTACC
>CM067500.1:1517374-1540338 GCA_034552555.1 Semaprochilodus insignis
CTTCCCATGTACAGACTGAGACACTGTCTGTGCTACCAAAACAACATTTGGTGGATTAGGGTCTTGTGACCTGCTACTGCATTTAAAGCTGTTTAATATTAATATCTGCAAGTGATCATGTAAAATCACTGTTATAGATCCCTATAATAATAATCTGTCTGATAATTGTCTGATGTTTAAAGTGTACACAGTGAAACTCTGGCTCTCTGAGTCTGACTGAGATTTTGATGTCTGATTGTCATGGTGATTAGTGGTAAAGTTTAATTTTGTTAATGTTTATTTTTATGTCAAGTGTGTGAATGTCTATATCATGTCACATGTGCTTCTTAATTGCTGATTGCTATTTTTCATGTTGGTGATTTGTTTTCTTAATACAGAACCATATCCAGTACCATACTGTCTAATACTCACAGATATCATGTGGTGTCAACATTATTAAACAGGGTACTATGCTTGCAGAAGCCTGAGATTGGATCGAGGAGGCTTACAAGAAGCTGGACTGCCCTCGTGTGGTGGGAATAAAACTTTGCAGTGCTTTTCTATAAACTTACAGAGCAATAGTGTCACTCTTTAATACTTTTACACATGAATCTATACATCAGCATCTTTCACACCATTTTACATGTTGTGTCCTAAAAGCTTTGGGCTATAAAAGTTCATTTTTGTTTTATAGTTGTTTTGTGTTTCATATTCGCTCAAGGAATCGAAGTTGAGACAGAACTATCATCTATCAGAAATGCCAATAAGGAATGACTACATGGTTGGGAATCTGAAATTTATATTCTTTTTTGTTCTAATCTTTCTTCATTTGCACACATACAACTATATATTCCATCAATGTTAATAATTAAAAAGGTCTAGTTTAACTGAGCGAACTAAGGTGGTCACAACTGTCATTTTATAGCTACTACGATAAAGGTTTAACCAGTTCCAGAGTTCTAACTGGATAATAACATATGATGTATAATATGACCACTGTGCAAAATGACCCCTGGTATTAAGGTGATGGGGGGGGGGGGTTCAATGTTGGCCTGCTGCTAATTCACCATAGTGGCTCTGATGCTTCAATGGTCAACTAAACGTTTGCTTCAACAAGTCATCTTCTGGAAATGCTTGGTCCTAGTTTGGTAATGCGGCTTTACATACATTCATTGAGATCTTATGCATCTCCTGCAGAGGTATCCCAGGCATAGTTACAGTTGTTAGGCTATGAGGAACCAAATAGGGGAACCACCATGTGGCAGACTAGAACTCTAGTAGCTCAAGAACAGCTAAGACAGGAGTGACCATCTCAGTTCCTGGTAGGCCATGAAGATCTCCCCTTCCCTCTGACATCAACCCACAAAGATCTCGCCAATTCACTGATGAGTCGAATCACCATGAGTGCTGCAGCTCACCAGGACAAGAGTCTGACACATGGTCAAAGGAGTGTTTCTCAACCATGGTCCTGGAGGTCCACTGTGCTGCACATTTTGAGGCTTTTCCTGCTTGAACACAATCACTTTTACCTATTAATGGGCTGTTAATGAAGTGATTAGTTGGTGTGTTAGTTGGATCTGGCATGCTTGAAGGAGAGAATATAGTAAAAGGTGCATGACAGTGGGCCTCCAGAACCAGGCCGGAGAAACACTGCTCTAAGGAACCTTCATTCAGTATTGTAAATAGTCTGTTTTTGGCATCACACCATAATGGTCCACTAGAGGGCACCAGTGACCAGTTTAAAACTGATCCGTTGTCAATCAATGTACCAGGAAGTCCAAATCAAAAGCAAATGTAACTGTTTATGTCTCAACTGAAGCCGAGATGAACAGGTAAGGAAACCCAACCCAAAGGCTTACACAAGAACGTCCTGATAAGAAGATAAAGAGACTTGCACAAACAAATGCAGCTCAACAATCGTACTGAACCAAACCCCCTTAACCACACTGCATTAATGACTGCTGCTTCAAGAAGCTTCTCCACATGCACCATGTGACTCACACCTCTCAAAGCTATTCACAGTCTTACATCTGACGTCAGCATCACTATCTAACGAAATCTCCATGATTTATACCAGGCTATTAGTTGAGCACAGAAACTCTGTGGCCACTTCCTGCCGGCAGTGGCATTACCCTAACATACAGATCATGCAGAGACACTTTTAGAGCTCTCTGAGTTATTAAAGTTATCATGGAACAGAACAGAATACATATGATAAATGATATATATGCAACTTCAGGAGTTACTGCAGAGAACAGAAGAGGCTCAGACAGAGGTGGACCTTCACGTGAGGACGTTGATGCCAATGAAAACAACCTAGAAGTGTATGAGACCAGGGACGACCAAAGGATCTCCGGTACAGTAACTGCAGAGAATATGCACATTAATAACGATGTGACCTGGGATTTTCACTTACCCATGTATTACTATGCTAAGCTAAGTAGTGCTACAGGCCTGCACTAACACATAACACTAACCAGTCTTATACAGTAATCAAAGGCATGTGTTTTCAAGCTTTCTGGTATCATAAGTGAGTCTGAGGTTTCTATTGTAATGTACTGTAGTGAACAGGGGCAAATCTAGTATAAGGCCTTTTGCAGGTATTATTTTGATGTCTTGAAACAGTCAGTTCACTCAGTCGGAAGCAGCTGGCACTCGCATCTTACATTACTCTTTCTTCATTTTCTCCTTCCTCTACTTACTGCTAGACCCAAGGGAACACATGCACACTGACAGCCAGATATAAAGTATACTTTCCATGTCCTTTTCCATTTTCTGTTTTCAGCAGGTACATAATATAAAATTAAAATGAGGGAACAGTGAGCTTAACTACATACATACATACCTACATAGATACATACATACATACGTACATACGTACATACATAACGACATACATACATACGTACCGACATACATACATACATACATACATACATGCATACATACCTACATAGACACATACATACCGACATACATACATACTGACATACATAGATACATACATACATACATACCTACATAGATACATACATACCGACATACATACATACCGGCCTACATACATACGTAGATACATACATACATACATACATACATACATACATACATAACGACATACATACATACATACCGACATACATAGATACATACATACATACCTACATAGATACATACATACATACCGACATACATGCATACATACATACCGACATACATAGATACATACATACATACCTAAATAGATACATACATACATACATAGATACATACATACATACCTACATAGATACATACATACATACATGCATACATACATACCGACATACATAGATACATACATACATACCTACATAGATACATACATACATACATACCAACATACATACATACATACCTACATAGATACATACATACATACATACATACATACCGACATAGATACATACATACATACCGACATACATGCATACATACATACCGACATACATAGATACATACATAGATACATACATACCGACATACATAGATACATACATACATACCTACATAGATACATACCTACATAGATACATACATACCGACATACATACATACATACGTACCGGCCTACATACATACGTAGATACATACATACATACATACATAACGACATACATACCGACATACATAGATACATACATACATACATACCTACATAGATACATACCTACATAGATACATACATACCGACATACATAGATACATACATACATACCTACATAGATACATACATACATACCGACATACATGCATACATACATACCGACATACATAGATACATACATACATACCTACATAGATACATACATACATACCGACATACATGCATACATACATACCGACATACATAGATACATACCTACATACTGACATACATAGATACATACATACATAGTTACACACATACCTACATAGATACATACATGCATGCATACATAGATACATACATACTGACATACATAGATACACACATGCATACATACCTACACAGATACATACATACCTACATAGATACATACATACTTACATAGATACATACCTACATAGATACATACATGCCGACATACATACATACCAACATACATACATACGTACCGGCCTACATACATATGTACCGGCCAACATACATACATACGTACATGCATACATACCGGCCTACAAATACGTACATACATACGTACCGGCTTACATACATACGTACATACATACATACATAACGACATACATACATACATACCGACATACATAGCTACACACATATCTACATAGATACATACCTACATAGATACATACATACATACCGACATACATAGATACATACATACATACATACCTACATGGATACATACATGCCTACATACATACATACATGCATATGTACCGGCCTAGATACATACCGACATACATACATACCTACATACCTACATAGATAGATACATACATACATACATAGATACATACATACCTACATACATACATTCATGCATATGTACCGGCCTAGATACATACCGACATACATACATACCTACATACCTACATAGATAGATACATACATACATACATACATACATACCTACATAGTTACATACATACATACCTACATGGATACATACATACCTACATACATACATACGTACCGGCTTACATACATACGTACATACATACATACATACATAGTTACACACATACCTACATAGATACATACATGCATGCATACATAGATACATACATACTGACATACATAGATACACACATGCATACATACCTACACAGATACATACATACCTACATAGATACATACATACCGACATACATAGATACCTACATAGATACATACATACCGACATACATAGATACCTACATAGATACATACATGCATACTGACATACATAGATACATACATACTGACATACATAGATACATACATGCATACATACCTACATACATACATACCTACATACATAGATACATACATGCATACATACCGACATACATAGATACCTACATAGATACATACATGCATACATACCGACATACATAGATACCTACATAGATACATACATGCATACATACCTACATAGATACATACCGACATAGATACATACATACCGACATGCATAGATACATACATACCTACATAGATACATACATACCTACATACATACATACCGACATAGATACATACATACCGACATACATAGATACATACATACCTACATACATAGATACATACATACCTACATACATACATACATACGTACAGACCTACATACATACCGACATACATAGATACATACATACACACATACATGTTTGTTTCTGTGAACTGTGGGGATATTACATAGACTTCCAGTCATTTCCTGGAGACTTACTCAAACCTTCACAAGAACAAAGTACTAGCCTAACCCCAACACTAAAAATACCCTCTCTCTAACCTTGCCCGTATGCTAACCTTAACCAGACCTAAAACCTAATCCTAACCAGACCTACTGCTAGCCTAGCTTTAATCTTAACCTTAACCTCAGACCTAACCTTAACCAATTACAACTAACCTAATCCTAATGCTAAAATTACCCTAACCTTAACCTCAATGTTACCCTTACCTTAACCTTACACTACCTTATCCCTAACTTCAACATTAACCTGACCCTTAACTTTAACCTCAACTCTTACCTTAGCCTAACCCTTACCTTAACCATACACTTACCTCACTCTACTCTCAACCTAACCTTACCCTTATCCTTACCCTAACCCTTACCTTAACCATACACTTACCTTACTCTACTCTTAACCTAACCTTACCCTTACCTTAAGCTTAGCCATAACCACAACCTTAACCTTAACCTTAATCTTACCTTACCCTTACTCCTACCTTACTCTACTCTTACCCATACTCATACCCTACAGTGTGACATAAACCTGGTACACACACACACACACACACACATACTTGTAGAACCGCATTTCGGGGACTACAAGCTGGATGCTGCAATGTGGGGACTCGCATTTCTAAAGACATTAGGAGCAAATGAAATCCAGATTCATGTTTCAACTGAAGCTGTAAAAGCAGCTGTCACTTGAAAATAAAGAAAATACGTTAATAAAGCAATGTGACTTTTTCCTACTTTCTGGGGACAATTTCTGGTACTCCAAACATGTGAGGACCAGCAGACACACACACTGACCCTTTCTGTTTTTTTGTACAATGTAGGTACTTATGAACAATCTGGGGACGAATTTTACTAACGACTGGGTTGCAGCTTTAATGCACATTTGTAAGAAAAGACAATTGCTCTAGTCACATTAATAACATGTCTTTTATTTACTTCTACTTAAACTTTTTATTTATTTATATTTCAACTCTGTGCGATGCAGTATTTTGCACAAATCTTTAACAATTGCTTTGAAAAGCAACCACAGTACGCTAATACTCAACACTGCCAAGTCACTAATAAATAAAAGTATAAAATAATTAAAAGAAATGTAAACTCTTAAAAAAAAGAAACTATGAAGAACCATGAACACTCAAGGAACCATTTACATGCTTAAGTGGTTCTTTGCATGGTAACATGGTTCTTCAGATGGATGGAGAAGGTACTATATATGGCTCTACATAGCACCAAAAAGGGTTCTACATACAACACATTCAACAATCTGAATGAAAAGAACCATGTAACTTGAAGACTCACCTTTAAGAGTGACATCAAACAAACTGTAAAACTTACAAACTGTAAAACATTGCATTTACTGCATTTAACTGTATTTAAACAAAGCAAATGGCATTTGTTCTGGTTTACATCTTCCTTTTAAGGGCAGTGATTCTGTTTTTCACAAAAAACTTCACAGCCAACCAGTCTCTGTCTTTCAGTGCATCAGGTTCAGCTTTTATACAGGCCTCACAATCTTTTTTTCCTGGCACTGTGCAAGTTTTGATGAACCTGTTCAGATGTTTTTCGACAGCGTTCACTTCATTGGTCTCCCATTTCCTTTTCTTAGCCACCTTAACACCTGAATAAATGCAGGACAACATCAGTCAAAACATACAATGTTTTTAATTCCATAAAAGCTTGCCATTATGTTTATCAGACAATACCTTTGGGAACCAATGTGGTACTGGTTGGTTCTGATGCTTGTTGCACTGGTGGCTGCTGCTGCTGATGCTGGTTGGTTTCCTGGGGTTGCTTTGTAGATAGTCCCAAGTTCAGTTCTGCCCCAAGATCTAATTAAACACAAACCAAATTAACTTATTACATAGGTGGGTAAAAGCTGTACACTCTATTGAGACTAAATTTTGAACTCTGGGGTCATTATGCAGACAGACACATATGCATTAGAGCTAAAAAATGAAATTGTTAAGTTTGCTCTACAAAATGCTGTTTTTATTTGCAAGAGATACATAGATTTTATGCCAATATTTTAATAAAGCAGACATAACTGTAGAGATTTTCATTTTTACACTGATTAGTATAGAACATTAATTAAATACATTGTGACTGCAGTCACATGCTTTTAATAGATATATTAGGGAGCAGTGCTCACCTTCATCTGATTCATCCTCTGTTCCTGACAGGTCCCTTGACATATCTGAACTCTGAACAAGTACTGCTTCTATTAAAACAATAATAACAAATAATTTAATATGACACAATATTATGTTAGCCATTTACAGTTATCAACAATTAATACATGAACTCCATTCAACATACCGTTTGGATCAATGTGGATTTCATCTAGGTTCTTTCCACTGAACTCCCCAAGTCTTCCTGTTTCTAATGCCATCAAAATTTTGCTTATTTTGGCCAGCTGGAGAGTGCCTTCAGGAAGTCTGTAATATTCTCGGTGAACTCTCACATCATGCCCTAAAAAATCAGCCAGTTGATCCAATTCTGTGTTGTTGAGGTTCAGAACATTTGACAACGTTGCTATGTGTTTACGAAGCTTTGTCGATGAAAGTGCCTTTGGATTCTTTGCTCCACATTCTGTTGCAAATTCACGAAGACAATCAGATCCGCGCAGGTGGGACTGTGCTGCAGGACGTGCAAACATGTATATGTTTTCAGGTGGAATTGCACATTCTTCTCTTTTTTCTTTAAGAAGCTCCATATTTCTCTTCATTGTAGGTGTTAGAAGAACTGCAACCTTCCGTCCTCGCTTTCCACGTATTTCAATGCGAGAAAAATGATGGCAGAGTTTCTTTTCAAGCTCTGAAAGTGCAAGTGCAACGTCTTCATGCAAGTCATCTGTGTTTTTGCTGACAAATGATGTTAAAGTCATTTTTGAGACCTCACCCTCTCTTCTGCGATTGAAGAGGATAGTCTGAGCCAGAGTAACCTTTGCAAGAAGTGCCCAGTTCTTGGCAGAAGCATCTACTGATAGTTTCTGAAAGTATTCTTCTTGCTTTTGATCAAGGTACAAGTGTAGCATTTTCACATCCTCAGTAAAAGGAAGAACAAGCGGCGCATTCCACTTAACTTCTCTCTGTGTCCGGAGTGCATGTGACGATATCAGTTCACCCCATCTTGCTGCATACATGTCTGAAAAGCTGCGTGCTTTATCTGCTCTTTCAGTGTCCCTATCCATCATTGCTTGAAACGAGACCAAAGAAGCAATCTTCTGTAAGCTATGACCCAGCTTCAGTGCAAGGGACGGTCGCTGAAATGTGCACTTTTCTTCATCATAACCGCTGGCTTTTCTGACAGCAGTGACGACATGCATAAAGTTAGCTGGGTCAACAAAATCCTCCATTTTAGACAAAGGAGTAACTTCCCTTGCTGTAATTAACAGCCTTCCGACTTCTCTCATTTTCTGTCGAACATATTCAAGTTTGCCAGTATCTGAGCCCACTCTGTTGAAAAAGTACTCTCCTAATTTTCTGATGTACAAGTCTGTTTTGATGGCAAGTACCACCCTATCATGGTTCATGTTACTGAGAAGTTTCCACAGCCCAGCACTAGTTCCATGTGGTGCAGGTCCCATATAAGCACTTTGTGAAAGCACCCTGTTCTTTCCTGGTTTGGGATGGGAATTGTCTTTTTTCCCCAGCTTACACTGCTTCATATGACGCCAGAGAAACTTCTTTGCAAAGAGACCTTGACAGTTGCAGCAGTGTATAAAGCTCTGGGAATCACAATCTTTTCGGGGTTTCTTACAAGGTACAAGATCCCCTTTTCCGCACTGTAGAACTTCAGCATTATGTGCGAAATTCCCTCTATTCCTGATGTGTTCTAGTAAGTTTTTCCTTTCTTTTGATCCTTTTGGGAAACTCAAAGCTTTTGAAACTTCAGATTCATTGCTATGAACCTGCTCCAAATGTCTTCCCATTTTTGACAGTGGTTTGCTGCAAAACAAACAGTACTGTTTCTTGTTGTATACTCTGGCTTTACTAGCAGACTTTGAAATTCCTTTCACGAAAACTGAGCTTGACTGGTCAGGTACAACTTCGGAGCTTGACTGGTCAGGTACAACTTCGGAGCTTGACTGGTCAGGTACAACTTCAGATTCATTGGCATCTACAGCGCTGGACTGACCACAGCTAGGACTGCGTGAGGGACATATTCTCTTCATTGTCTTGAACTTCCTTTCAGAAACCGAAATCCTTCGACTGCAGACACTTTCATCTGAGCTACTCTCCGAAGACTCAGGGACATATTCATCGTCACTGTTTTCCATACTACTAATGGAGCAGGCATCATTAAGCTATAAAAGACAAAATAGCTTAGGTGTTAAAACTGCTAAAAAGGACCACTGCAGTCTTCAGTTATTCTATATTCAGGAACATGATGATTTGTCTAACCTGAGGAGTGCTTGCTTCCACTTGGAATTTTGGTATATGCTGCTGGTCACCAACAAATACTTCATCTGGCACCTGGTTCAACTGGTTAAAAAAAAAAATCAGTAAAAATCAAAATGTACTGGATCAACTGAAACAACCCAAAGTGACAATTAAGCCCAAAAATGTAACCAGGCTGAACAGTATAAATGTGTAAAAAGATTAAGCTGAACAAAAGTAAAATAAAAAGCTTTTGTTATAGGAAAAATGAATAAAACCTGAAAGTAATTGCCTTGTGGGGACTAGATGTAAAGCTTTTATTTTAAGAGACATTGTGGTGCACCACTCCGGTGGCGCTGGAGACGGCAGCAGCTGGGCTACCTCTCCCACTAATGTGCAGTTTTTTCTTTGCCTAGTTATGTTTTATGTGTTCGTTTCACTTGGTGTTTGTCCACAATGTGCAAGGTCAACATTGTCTACGACCGGCAAACATTACTGGACATCGGAAAACGGTGCAAGGACTTAACTTTGTGTGTATATATTTCTTGCTTCCTTGTGAAGTGAGATATATTTATATATTTATCCTTAGTTACTATGTACTATGTATAGTTTATAGTTTATAGTTAACAGGTAATAATACTGCTGCCGGTACCGACCCATTTAGGTTTTTCATACTGCACAACACTTTTAATTTTTAATTGTATTTGTTTGATGTTTTACTCTGCTGTTTTTTGTGAAACCGCTACTGGCTGCTAAATTTCCTTCGGGATCAATAAAGTATCTATTTATCTATCTATCTATCTTTAAGTTTGCCGTTTCTGGACACCACACTGCTGTGCGGTGCGGGCTGTGTGTGTTTGTGAACGACCGATGGTGCACCAACTCTACGGTTGTTGAACACGTCTGCTCTCCTGATGTAGAGTTCATGATGGTGAGATGCAGACCCTATTACCTCCTGCGGGAATTCACTGTGGTTATTGTTGTGGCCGTCTACATACCCCCACAAAGTGATCCTAAGTTATCCTAAACACTATTATTATTATGATCACTGATTACAAGAGCAAAGTCAGTACCCCAGTGACCACAGACGCCTCCCTACCAGCTGAACTGAACAGCTTCTACGCCCGCTTTGAGACCTCTGCCCAGGCCCAGTCCTCCAATACTGCCTTGTTCCCCACCACGGAGGAGGAGCCACCACTCATACTGGTCTCAGATGAGGTGAGGAGGGCACTGATGAGGGTTTCAACCCGGAAAGCCACGGGCCCAGATGGCATCCCAGGGCGGGTACTGAAAGCTTGTGCCAGCCAGCTGGCCTCCACCTTCACAGACATCTTTAACCTTTCCCTGGCACAATCTACTGTTCTTGTCTGCTTTAAAGCCACAACCATCACCCCAATCCCAAAGAAATCCATCATCACATGCATGAACAACTACCGTCCCATCGCTCTCACACCCCTAGTGATGAAGTGCTTCGAGAGACTAATCCTGTCTCATATAAAGAGGAGCCTTCCCAACACCTTGGACCCACATCAGTTCGCCTACCGTGCGAACAGATCTACTGATGATGCGGTCTCCCTGGCAATCCACACTGCACTCAACCACCTGGACAGCAGCAACTCATATGTGAGAATGCTGTTTATCGACTTCAGCTCCGCCTTTAACACAATCATCCCTTCCAGACTCGTCCACAGGCTAAACACACTGGGAATAAGCAACACGTTGTGCAGCTGGATCATGGACTTCCTCACCTGCAGACCACAGTGTGTTAGGATGGGTGAACACACCTCCCCCTGCCTCACACTCAGCACAGGATGTCCCCAAGGCATTGTTCTCTCTCCATTGTTGTACACTCTGTACACCCACGACTGCATCACCACACACAGTTCCAACACCATCAGCAAGTTTGCCAATGACACAATAATAATCGGCAACATCACCAAAGATGACGAGGGCCCGTACAGAGAGGAGGTCAAGCTACTCACAGAATGGTGTGCTGCCAACAACCTCTCCCTCAATGTCAGCAAAACCAAAGAGCTGATTATTGACTTCAGGAGGGGGAAAGAACACACACACCACTGAACATCGGGGCCACGTTGGTGGAAAGAGTGAGCAGCTTCAAGTTCCTTGGTGTCCACTTAGCCGAGGATCTTACTTGGATGCTTAACACCTCACACATTGTCAGGAAGGCCCAACAACGCCTCCACTTTCTACGAAGGCTGAGGAGAGTCGACCTGCCACAGCAGCTTCTCTGCAACTTCTACAGATCCACCATGGAGAGCTGACAAGCTGCATCACTGTGTGGTATGGCAGCGCCACCTCTGCTGAGCGCAAGGCCCTTCAGAGGGTGGTAAAGACTGCACAGCACATCACCGCAACTACCCTCCCACCCATACAGGACATCTACGACAAGAGATGTCTGAGGCAGTCAACATATCCTCAGACCCCACACACCGCAGTCATCACCTGTTCTAACCTCTGCCATCCGGAAAGAGGTACTGGAACATCCGAGCCAGAACCACCAGGTTCAGGAACAGCTTCTACCCTAGAGCTGTCAAACTGGTCACACCGGCAGCACCTACCAGAACATGACTACAACACTAAAGACTACCGATCTAGCTCGGATCACCCCAGCACACCGTGCTCAACTACCTCACAAGACTGTTTGCACTGCACTATGAATTAACCTGTATACTTGAACATCTCAGCTGTGTATTTATTACCTATATTTATTTATCTACTGTACATCTGTACTAAGCAACCTAGCTGTTACCTGAACATTAAGCTGCTCTACTACCTGCACTGTACACTTTATATATCTATACTGTTTACAACCATACTTACTGATACTTACTGATACTGCTCTAAACTTCGCACATATCCTGTCATATCCTATCGTACTGTTTAAACACATTGTTTTCGTCGATTTGTCTTTGCACTACACTATTTATATACACATATATATACACCTTTTACTGCACTGGAGGCGGAGCCTGACTGTGTTTCGTTATACTGTACAACCCTGTATTTGTATAATTACAATAAAGTTGAATTGAATTGAATAGAATTGAATGACTGAAACCTTCAGCCAACACTGTTAGAGCACATTGTACATTGTGGGGACCTGACGTTTGCCATGTGAAAACTACATGAAATACAACAGTTTCGTACCGTGTTGCAGAAAGTAGACTCCTGCTGTGAACTTCGGGTGCANTACAACAGTTTCGTACCGTGTTGCAGAAAGTAGACTCCTGCTGTGAATGTCGGGTGCAATGCTGACCATCTTTAGAGGCACCATCTGAATCCGGGCCATAATTATCTGCTTCTAGTTCTGATTCTGTCACCTGAAATGGAGATAACAGTCACTAATAAGCCCATTTTGATAGTTTAAACTACCTATTAAATATATTGTAACATAGGGAGAGGATTCAGGAAAAAAAACTCTTATAATTTCATTCAGGATTCAGAAGAGGATACAAGCCAGTTTATTAAAGGTGTTATTACAGTACTGATAGCAAGGATTGTGAAACTGGAGACCCAAAAATGGCACAGGGTGGACAGTGAGTGGGTTTTACAAAACACTGCGTGGCAGCTTTACAGAACGTAGGTCTAGAGCCGTTGGGTCAGTTGGGTCAGACCAAGGGCAGTCAACAGATAGCAGTGAAAAAAACTGCTACTGTAGATGCTGGTCCCAAAAGGGAAGAATGCAAACAAAGAGTCTTTAATGATATTAAGTTAAATTGATATGTGGAAGAGCAACAGAGAGCCAGAAAAAGAAAGAAGAAAGAACTTTGGTGCAGCAGTAGTAAGGAAAGATTGGAGGAAATGAGAATGGTAGACGGAAAGCATTGTGAAGTCGCAGTGTTACAGCTGAGGAGTGATTAAAAGAGATATGAGACAGCATGCAGGAGCATCAACAACATCCTAGAATAGAAAGGACCAGGGCAAAAAGTTAGTATTAGTAAAATACAAAGCATAGTTGAGGTACAAGGTTGGTAATGTGGCAAGGGGGCAAGATGAGACACATGCCTCAGTACTACTAATGATGCACTAATAACGAAGTAGATGGAGTTAAATTAAATTAGGTTAAGAAAATACACAGAACAGCTGGAGTGCAGCCTTGAGATGGATGGGTCAGGAAAGCTTAACCTACATGTGTAAAACTCAAGAGGTCAGCAAATGCCCAGCCTGGTACAGGTGTGGCATCTCATAGATGTCATAGATTAAAGTAGATAAGGTAGGTGCTCATAGTCCATATGAAAAAAGCAGAAGCGATAAATACTCTGATCAGCCTTTACTTTTAAACCACCAACTTGCTTCTACTCATTTACGCAGTGATACATGAGAGGGAGTGCTATATTGTGAGAGACTGGCACTGGTGTACTGAGGTAGTCACAAGGCTGCAGGCCAAGGGCCAAAGATCAGCACACCAGTGCCAATATCTCATGTTACAGCACAACCTTGAGTGTATTATTGTGATTATCCCACAGTTCTAGTTTTGACAGTTTATTGTTAGATTTCAAGATAAAGAGGACAGAAAATAACGATTAGTTAGTTTATTATCACTCCGCGAGGTACAATAGTTCCATTCTATCAGCACCCGCTGCTAAAACACCATCATCAGACTATATGCCCTGCAGTCATAATAGTGGAGGAACAGTTCATAATTACCCCCCAATCATCAGGGTTACAAGCACCGGCCAGAACATTAGGGGCTGTTCCAGGTTCTATTAATCCCACACACACTGGGAAATATTAAGAACTTACTTTTATGTGGAGCTGAACTTTCTTTTGTGTTCTCCTGCTCTGTATTCCAGTTATCAGCTCCACCTTAAACGCTGCAGCAGATCATGCTCCCTCTAAATAGGCTGATCTGATTCCGTGTCTCAGACAACAGTGTCCCCTACCTACCCCAGTACCTAGTAACCCTTCCGATGAGTGCTGCTCTGTTTAACCCCTCGGTGTGTGTGTTTAGTGTACTTATGTGCGGTTTGTGATGCCGTGTGAATAATCTATCTCCAGTACTGAGCTTTCGTTTGGGTTTAGTTTCATTTGTGATTCTACAATAAATGAAATACAGTGGAGTAAAATAAATATTTGATCCCTTGCTGATTTTGTAAGTTTGCCCACTGACAAAGATATGAACAGTCTATCATTTTAAGGGTAGGTTTATTTTAACATTGAGAGATAGAATATCAAAAAGGAAATCCAAAAAATTAATTTAACAATTTAATTGTATTTTGCAGAGAGAAATAAGTGTTTAATCCCTCTAGCAAACAAGACTTAATACTTGGTGGCAAAACCCTTGTTGGCAAGGACAGCAGTCAGACGTTTTTTGTAGTTGATGATGAGGTTTGCACACATGTGAGGAGGAATTCTGGTCCACTCCTCTTTGCAGATCATCTCTAAATCATTAAGGTTTTGAGGCTGTCGCTTGGCAACTCGGACCTTCAGCTCCCTCCATCAGTTCTCTATGGGATTGAGGTCTGGAGACTGGCTAGGCCACTCCATGACCTTAATGTGCTTCTTTTTGAGCCACTCCTTTGTTGACTTGGCCCAGCCACGACCCATTTTTAATGTCCTGGCGGAGGGAGGGAGGTTGTCACTCAGGATTTTACGGTACATGGCTCCATCCATTCTCCCATTGATGCGGTGAAGTAGTCCTGTGCCCTTAGCAGAGAAACACCCCCAAAACATAATGTTTCCACCTCCATGCTTGACAGTGGGGACGGTGTTCTTTGGGTCATAGTCAGCATTTCTCTTCCTCCAAACACGGCGAGTTGAGTTAATGCCAAAGAGCTCAATGTTTGTCTCATCTGACCACAGCACCTTCTCCCAATCACTCTCAGAATCATCCAGGTGTTCATTGGCAAACTTCAGACGGGCCTGCACATGTGCCTTCTTGAGCAGGTGGACCTTGCGGGCACTGCAGGATTTTAATCCATTACGGCATATGTGTTACCAGTGGTTTTCTTGGTGACTGTGGTCCCAGCTGCCTTAAGATCATGAACAAGTTGCCCCCGTGTAGTTTTGGGCTGATTTCTCACCTTCGTCATGATCAAGGATTCCCCACGAGGTGAGATTTTGCATGGAGCCCCAGATCGAGGTCGACTGACAGTCATTTTGTATTTCTTCCATTTTCTTACAATGGCACCGACAGTCGTCTCCTTCTCACCCAGCGTCCTACTTATGGTTTTATAGCCCATTCCAGCCTTGTGCAGGTCTATGATCTTGTCCCTGACATCCTTAGAAAGCTCTTTGGTCTTGCCCATGTTGGAGAGGTTAGAGTCTGACTGATTAATTGAGTCTGTGGACAGGTGTCTTTTATGCAGGTGACAATTTAAGACAGCTGTCTTTAATGCAGGTAACGAGTTGATTAGGAGCGTCTAACTGGTCTGTAGGAGCCAGAACTCTTAATGTTTGGTAGAGGAATCAAATACTTATTTCTCTCTGCAAAATGCAATTAAATTTATATACTGTATGTTATACAATGTAATTTTCTGGATTTTCTTTTTGATATTCTATCTCTCACTGTTAAAATAAACCTACCCTTAAAATGATAGACTGTTCATATCTTTGTCAGTGGGCAAACTTACAAAATCAGCAAGGGATCAAATATTTATTTTCTCCGCTGTATAGTAAATGCATTTTGGCTCTTTTACTTGTAGAATTATAATGCTACTGCTTTGCTGGTGTGTTGGTCTTGTAAGCTCTGGTGTTGTTGGTAGGTTACGTGTGTATGTGGTGGAGTAATAACTGAAGAGCTTCAGCCAGTGTGACATTATCGTGTAATACTGGCACTCATAGAACGTCTCTCTGCCAATCACACTGTGGGGTCGGAACTAACTGTGGTACAACGACCATTTATCAGCTTAACTGACCATATAGTTTCACTTTGTAGTTCTACAGTTACAGACTGTAGTCCATCTGTTTCTCTGTATACTTTGGTACCCTGTTCTTCAATGGTCAGGACCCCCACAGGACCACCACAGAGCAAGAATGATGTGGGTGGTGGATCATTCTCAGCACTGCAGTGACACTGACGTGGTGGTGTGTTAGTGTGTGTGGTGCTGGTGTGAGTAGGTCAGACAAAGCATGCTGATGGAGTTTAAAACACCAATAGCGTCCTGTCGGCAGCATCCTGCAACAGAGGAATTATTGTCCTTGACTTTACAACTACAAGGTGAATCAACAAGGTAGGAGTGTCTAATAGAGTAGACAGTGAGTGGACACAATGTTTAAAAACTAGGGTAAGTGTACCCATTAAGCCCATGTACCCTTTAAGCCCACTTTCAACTTTGATGTCAATTTACAAAAAAAAAGGAAAACATATATTTTGCCATCCATTACTTTATCCAATCAAATGGTTTGTTACTTCCATAACATTTTTTGTTGCATACAAATCACATTTTCTATTGTTGAGTTAGCCCTGCCAAGTGTATACAGTCTCGGGACCCCTGACATAAAGACACCTTAAAACTTTGGTGTTTTGGGACATGTCAGAAATTATCCATTTTCAGCCACATCTTTGGTACGTACATTAATATGTAAAATAAGAGATAAATGTACCAATTTTGCTATATTAATAAATTGTGTTTTGCCTAATTATACTATTTCCCTTCAAATGGAAAGATGAGTTTTATGAGCTAGTAAATATATCTAATCTCATGCTAACACCCCTAGCCCTGTTAATGCTACACTGCCACAAAAATTAAGGTTGTCAGCTACGAATAGTAAGCATTTTGTTATTCATTTAACATTAATATTTAGATAAATACATTATAAATTGTTCTGTGGATCTGATTAATTTAATAAATTAGCTTTTTTTTTAAAGGTGGGCTTAAATGGTAGATCCCTTCAAAATGCATGTAAACTGCAGTGAGCACATGCTAATATTCAATGACAAAAAATTTATATTTCTGAATGTGGGCACAGTACTGTTACTGCTGTAACATTTGATGCAAACTATATTTAGGCTTCATGCATGGTTTTGTGAGCATATCTTACATTTTGAAAGGAAAGCATTGTCTTTTTTCAGGATTCCTCACTGCGGAACCATTTAAGCCCAGTGTGCTCCATTTAAGCCCACCTCATGTATTTCAAGAGAGAATTTAATACAAGTTAAATACGTTTTTCTGTTCAAAAGTGTTTGAAAGTAACAGTTCACTGTGTGACTTTACATCACTGATCTACTTTACTATATAGATACAGACAGACAGAGACACAGACAAAGAGAGACAGACAGAGACAGATAGATAGAGAGAAAGAAAGACAGACAGACAGACAGACAGACAGACAAACAGACAGATATATAGATAGATAGAATGTACTCGGTGTGATTATGAATATAGATGTCTTATTGTTTGTTTTTAGCTAGGAAACATCAACAAAGAGAAAGAACTACAGCACCACAGCACTATCATGTTGAATGTCATTTGTTCAGATCTTGTTCAAAAGGGATTTTTAAAAAAAACATTTTCACTGTTATTTATTAAATATATTGCTGTTTACTTTAAAAATTGTTATGATGAATTGTAAATGATGTTATGGGCTTATTTGGAACACACATGGGCTTAAATGGTACCATGGTACAAATTAAGCCTATGACAGACTTTTGACATTTTCCCTAAAATTTCTTAATTATGTACTTTGAAATGTACATCAACTAATTAATAAATATTTAAATGAGAGGTATATCTTGCCCTTTAACAAATTATGTCACTTACAAATTATGTCAATATCTAGGAAAAATAGTGAGACTTAGATTTTGGTGGGCTGAATGGGTACACTTACCCTACACCAGCACAACACACGCTAACACACCACCACCACATCAGTGTCACTGCAGTGCTGAGAATGATCCACCACCCACATAGTACCTGCTCTGTGGTGGTCCTGTGGGGGTCCTGACCATTGAAGAACAGGGTAATACAGTACACAGAGAAACAGATGGACTACAGTCTGGAACTGTACAACTACACAGTGAAACTATATGGTCAGTGGAGCTGATAGAAATGTAGAATGAATGAAACAAGGAGGTGGTTTTAATGTTATGGCTGATTGGTATATGCACACCAAGTTCAAGGAGCAGCACTGCATAAATGTCACTACTGATGTACATGACAAGAGAAATCACTCCCTAGTATATACACTGCCTATACTGACTGAGTACATACACTTAGTACTTACCGTGTGTAACATAAATTAAAGCAGGTTACTTACCTGGATGCTGGAAGCAGATCTGTGTTGTGAATGTAGGGGGCCATGCTGATCATTTTCAGATGCACCATCTGACTCCACACTGTTTGCTTCCACTCTACTTTTTGTCACCTAAAACGATGACAACAGTCACTATTAAACATAAAGGTAAAGGGAATCCTGTTATGGAAACAGCATGCAGCATGTGAACTAGGGCTGCCCTATAGAAGTCGACTAGTCGAATCGTCAGTCGGAGACCCTTAAAGCCGACTGAGAACCTTCAAGTCAACTGACAACAGTGACCTTTTTTTTTGGGGGGGGGTTCGTAAAACAGACAAAAGCTTACAAAAATGCACAAGAACTTATAATTATTAAATAATTATTAAAGGTGAATAATAAATATATATTTAAGTTCTAACTGGTCTATGACGCATGCTTGCTAAAAAATTAAATCCACGTGACAACGTGCGCTGGCGGTTCACTGTTGAAGGAGGCTAAAGCTGTGAAGCTGAGAAACACGAGTGGAACGAGATCTCAGAAAAAGTCTGGAGGAGCTTTTGAAGAAGAGAATCGAACAGATTAAAGCTAATTCTGCTCCTCATTTAGTCAGACATCCAACACTGCTTCAAACCAGTGAGCTGACTTTCGTTTTAGACATAATGGCTGTTTGCGGTGAAGGAAAAACGGATCGTTTGTTTTATTATAATTCCATTATTTTAGAACCTAAATTACAGATATTTTTATTTATTCGTTTACAGCTAAGATTATTTTTATTTAAAGATAAGTACAGTCACTTAATATGCCTGCCTATAAACGAGAAATAATTATTTCAGCGCAGGTGAACGGTTTCAGGTCTACCGTTCTCCTTTTCATCTAAAAATAATTTAAATATTGACTAATTTGGTTTTATTTAGGAGTTCATTATTTATGAGAGATGAAAGACGAAGGGTCATCCTACTGAAGAAGCTGTTAATAGTGAAATTATAAAGACAGGCTAGAAGCGCTAATGTTTATCATAAATACGTGCTCGCTGCCCGACGCTATATTCTGTAATTAAATCAGGCTCCAGATCGTTCATCATATGCCACGTCTCTTTTAGTTCAGAAATATGATCCTGTGACTCTGCTGACTTTCTAAATGAGGACATCAGATCTGAAACTTATACAAATTGATTTACTGATTACTAGATAATGTATATGGAGAAAAAACATGAACGAATAGTTGAATTGTCGGCCAGGACGGGCGAATCCGATTCGACTGACAAAATTCTGAGTCGGGTACAGCACTAATGTGAACAGTGTTACATTGTGACTGACTGGCACTTGGCACTCTACCTAAAGTCATTTTCAGAATTCTTTAGTCTTACATTATGGATATGATATTGTAAAAATACATTCACTATTTGGTATCTAATTATCGACCACTGCTACAAGAAGTAACATCTTACTTCATTTCTCCAGGGACAATCACCATCTCCATAATTGTATGTAATCTCCTCCCCAGATGTTATGTCTCTTAGAGCAAAAAGACACAAACGTGGCTTTCCTTCCACAATCATTCTCTTGATTTTGCAGTTGGGATTAACATGGTCATCGTTAACCAGTCTTCCGAGAGTGCCGTCATCCCTTGCAGCATCAACACTGAATTTAAACAAACAGAAAACAGTTATTTAGTGACAAAACAGATTTTTTTTTTTTTAGTTAAAAAAAAAGTTTTAGTTTTAGTTAGCTGTAGAATTAAACACCCTCATGAAACCATGCGTTACGTTCCTTGCAGTTATTTCATTTCATAGCAATGCTAATGCCATTTTGCTAATAATGTTATTATGTTATCATTATTGGACTAATATTCTTCTCGGTTTCTTTCCTTCTCTTTTTAAGTAATGACAGGTCTTGTCATTAAATCTGTGCACAGCATGTGTCTACAAGCAGACGTGGTCATGCATTTTGAGTTAATGTACATGACATTTGGTTAAAAAGAAACGGTGCTGAATTAAAGAATGACTGCACAGTATGTATAGATGTCACATAACCCTACCAGAAAAAAACAGCATAGACCAGCATGGCTGGTGACCACCAAAACCAGCATATGTTGTGTTTTGATTTAATGTGCTGGTCAACCAGCATGACCATAGGGTGACCAGATAAACCAATACCAGACCAGCATACAGCAGCATAGACCAGCGTACATCAGCTTAGACCAGCATGAAATGTCGGTGCTGTTTTTTTCAGCAGGGAAAACAAATAAGAAATATGTGGCAAAGAGAGCTGGATAATCGAAACGGCACGCTACGGAATTTAAATTGCCTGCCGCTCGAGTGCCCCCCTCCCCCTCCCCGCGCTCCCCCCGCGTGCCCCCCGCCTAACTGTTACAGGCCAACGAAATGGATAAAGGAAAAACGTGTGTACTCACGTCCAGAACTTTCCGTGCCAGAGGAAGTCGAACATAAATCCTTTTAGAGCTTTGTGGTAAACTCGCTGTCTTCTTCGGCTCTCCTCCGAGTTGATCAGCTCTCCTCTGTACTCCAACACGAACTCTCCCTTAGCGAAGTCCGACACCGCGAACACGCCCCTGCCTTATTAACGAACGAAAAACCGTCCTAACCTCACTGACTCTCTCAAACCAAGCCTACGTCCAAGTTAATTTAACGTTATCTGGTTTGCTCACCTTTAAATGAATCAATGTATTTTACGTCGAGCCCTGCTTTGTCGCGACCCGTGGTAATGTAAAAAATCGCGTCATTTGTTGGGCTCCTCTTTCTCCGACTCATTTTCGAAACCAGGCATTTACGCTTTACCCTTTCACCATTTCACAAAGTTCACTGGCTTCAACAATTCTGAAAACATCCCTATGGAAAACGAATTAAAGGTTCATAGACAGTCTAGCATTCGCAAAACAAACGGCCTGGACACAGTTTAAATGCCTCATTAGAGATGAGCTAACAAGGTAGAATGACTAGCTAACTAGCATTAGCTAACCACTCACAATACTGCATTATTGAAACTAAAATGTTAAATTTAAAGTACTAATAAAGGTTCATACCCATGCATAATTTATTTAATAAAAGCTTGATGTGCTATTACACTAAAACATTTGTCTCACTGCAAAAGCTAAGCACATAGACTTGGATGCTACGTTAGTTCAGCTAACTCCTCTTGTGACTCGGTAAAATAAAGCACTCATTAACTAGCTGTCTCACTAGCAAGTGGTATAAAACCTTTGTCTTATGGTGAAAGCTAACTCACAGAGACTTGGATGCTGTGCTTGCTCATCTAACTCCACCTGTGACTCTGTAAAACTCAAGCACTAATTAACTCGCTACCTCATTGGCTCACAGTTCCGTTTTTTTTGTTTTCCCGCTTTAACCAATCAGAGTTCAGCATTGCCGTACCACGTGATAAAGTGTGCTAACGAAGTTGTTTTTACAGCCTGTGGCCGTAGATGGCGTGTACACAGTTTGAGCAGATGCCGCCTATACCCTCGCCCACTTTTGCAGAGGATATGACCTTGGTGGGGACTATGGAGATATTCAGGGGGGAGGTTCAGCTCGTTGAAATAGACATGCTACAGTGGTTAACTTTGTGGGGACTCGATTTTAGGTCCCCACAATGACACACGTCCCCACGTTATTGGTGTGTATTCACGTTGATGTCCCCACATTATAAGGTTTACAAACACACACACACACACATACACACACACACACACACATATATACACACACACACACGCACACACACACACACATTATACACACACACCTATACACACACACACACACACAAACCCATCTAAATGGATGTATTTGGTGATCTTAAAGACTCCACAGGTTTCAGGGTGTAGAATGTGTGAAGCAGTAAAGGATACTGTCATACTGTGTGTGTGTGCGTGTGTGTGTGTGCGTGCGTGTGCGTGTATATATATATATATATATATTGGTGATCTTAAAGACTCTATAGGCTTACACTTATACCATATA
>CM067500.1:1540838-1575359 GCA_034552555.1 Semaprochilodus insignis
CAAATGGGCTGCTTTCAACTTCAAACCCTCCCAGAGTGGCATTAGAAACAGGGAAACATCAGCTGTGTTCAGCAAGACTAACACTACTTCTAACACTACTACTAACACTAACACTACTACTAACACTAACACTACTACTACAAGCACGAACACTGCTAACACTACCAACACTACTAACACTACTACTACTAACACTAACACTACTAACACTACTAGTAATACTAACACTAACACTACTAACACTGACACTACTACTAACCTAACACTACTACCAACACTAACACTAACACTACTAACACTACTACTAACACTACTACTAACACTAACACTACTAACACTGACACTACTACTAACACTAACACTACTACCAACACTAACACTACTACTACTAACAGTAACACTACTAACACTACTACTAACACTACTAGTAACACTAACACTGACACTACTACTAACACTAACACTACTAACACTACTACTACTAACACTAACACTACTAACACTACTAGTAACACTAACACTACTACCAACACTAACACTACTACTACTATTAACAGTAACACTACTAACACTACTACTAACACTACTAACACTAACACTACTAACACTACTAACACTACTACTACTAACACTAACACTACTACTAACACTAACACTACTAACACTGCTACTAACACTACTACAAACACTAACACTGCTAACACTACTAACACTAACACTACTACTAACACTACTACTAACACTAACACTACTAACACTACTACTACTAACACTAACACTACTAACACTACTACTACTAACACTAACACTACTAACACTAACGCTACTACTAACACTACTATTAATAATAGTAATATAATAAAGCTGTACTTCAGTATAGGAGACAGTTTAGTGATTAGTCTTCCGCACTGTGAGGAGGGAATACCCAGATATTCCAAGTCTGGAACTGAGTTTAATATGAATCTGGTTTATTTTAGGGTTTGGTGAAGGCGGTTATTAACCTGAGCACTATTTATTTATTTACAGGCAGTTCTGTTCAGGTAGCTGGTGAAGTGTGGATCAGAATTCTCCTGGAGATGAAAGGAGGAAATGATCTTGTGATTGGTTTACAGGACAGGCAGTGAGCGTGCGGGAAAAGGAAGATAAAACAAACAGACGGATTCCAGAGAAAGTGCGGCCTTGCGGCAAAGCGTAAAGCTGATGATGTGTCCAAGGAACCTGCATCCCTGCGTCCCTTAGGGTTAGGGCTAACCACACATGTTCAGACACCTGGACGTGCGTTAGTGTGCAACTGCACGACTTCTTAAGGTGGAATGTTAGTTTGAATGGTACTGTGTTCAGGTGCTCTTTAGAAGGGTGTATTTACCAGACGGTTGACCAGGCGGGTGCTCGTTCATAGATTAACTCATCCCATGCAAATGAACACATGGAGATCCGGAGAACACGGTCCTGTTTTAGGAAGCGCACAGATCTAACAGAGCAGGGTTAAAGGTTCACGTCATACCTCACATCTTGTAAACCTGTGTATCTAGAACCCTAAATGTACCGGCTGTAAACATGACTTGGTCGGCCATTTACAAGGAATAAATGGTATCTTGTTCACACCACACCTCCATTAGAATGACGACTCCTGCTCACAGTGTGCACAGCGCTCGCTGGCCGGGCACGAAAGTGCGTGCCGCTCTCTGATAACACTGTAAGAAGCAGTACCACACACACAACCTGGCTCTGCACATCTTTGGGGGACTATTTCACCCCACAGCGCCCTGCAGCATGTATCCCTCCACCATGAATGGAGTTTAAGGCTGAAGTCATAAACAGCGTCTCAGACATCAGGCAGCGTATTCAGAACCACCTCATGTAGGAACTTTCTGTGAGGGAGCTTTTAGAGGGGGACGTCTGGTTACCTTCACCAGGGAACAGGGAACGACAGTGAGATGGTAAAGTTCCCCTTTAAGTGCATTCAGGAGACTGTAGTACTTTTGTACTTGAGTAAGAAATCGAGTATTTGTAGTAGCACTGTTACTCGGGTGTACTTCTGCTGCTTCTGATGGTTTCCATTAGAGACCACTGGGTTCCTGCAGGACAGCTTAAGATCCCGTTTGGAAAACATCCAGTGCACCTGTTAAACTATTAGCACACCTGTTAATTCTTTAGATTCCTGTAATGAAACGAATCCACACCGTTTTAAAGTTCATTTCGACGTTTAAACTGTTGGTAATTTGTACACACTCCCTTTAATAACCCTGAACCCTCGTCTTGTTTTTTCCACACCCGTATTCGGGAGAGCCCCGCCCCCCTCCAGTCGGGCGAGGTGGGTAGCGTTAGCCAATACTGGGCGGGGTTACGTAGGAAAGCGGGTGGAAAACAAAGTCTAGAAACCCCACGCTGTTCATATACCAGCGTAGGCGAACCTGCGCTTCCATTCATCACGGCCGAAGGAGCGGGAGGGCTGTAGGAACGCGCTCGTGACGAAGATGAGTTAAGATCGGACATCAACGGTTCGAGCCGGCGGCCCTTATTCTAATCCCGATTCATATTCATTTAATTAGGACAGAAAGATCAAACACAGAACGCGCGAGGGACACCTTACAACGAGCTCGCGCTTCCCGCCTGACCGTCCACATTCTTTGCTGCTGCTGTGGTGCGCGCGGCCCTTCTCTCCTCAGGATTCGGCGGTTCTACATTTTTACCTCAGCCTTTAGCCTCGGAAGCTAACCGAGCAGCGGAGCGTTTTCTCGGCGTTTCCACAGAAAGAGAGTCCGCCTCGCCTCGTTCCCTCAGCCCGGAGGATGCCGCCGCATAGGAGGTTTCGGAGAAGGTCATTTCTCGGGCTGCTGTTCCTCTTCTCCCTGTCCACCTCGGCGCTTTACTTCATCTACTCAGCTCCGGGAATCGGTGAGTCCTTCTCCAGCTCTGCTCAGCTAGTTAGCATGTCTCCGGGGGTTTTCCTCATTTAGCTGATACGGACATGAGAGCTCTCCTCGGTAGAGGACCCGTGTGGTCTGATTCTCAGAGCTAAGGCTAACGCTACTCGGCAGGAGAGCCCAGGTTTAGCTGGTCAGTCAGGCTGAAACGGACAGTTTTGGAAACCCCCTCCTTCTGCTGAGGTGGGCCAATTAGCTGTTGTCATTCCTACACAGTGTGTCCAGAATATTCACCTCTGTTTAGGGAATTCGGCTACTCCTTCGAGCTGCTTGTATATCCGGAATAGAAGCCCCACATGATGGTGAGGTTCGGTGCCAAGCGGGGACTGGAAGGCTATTAACGCCCCCCAAACATTGGTCTGTGGAGCTCCATCCTGTAGCTACCTTTGGGATGAGCTGGAATGATCCAGAACTGGTCATCCAACATCAGTACCTGACCTCACTAATACTCAATCAAATCCTCACAGCAATGTTCAGCATCAGTATCTGATCTTACTAATACTCAATCAAATCCTCACAGCAGTGGTCCTGTATCTAGCCTTCCCTGATGAGCTACAGTAGTGAACTTCCCATTAAGGACCTTTTAAGGAGCTGCTGGATGAGCTGGTGTTTCCAAACCTTTGGGCATGTACTTCATAATAAGCCCCGGGCAGCTCCTGCTCTCTCCTGCTGCTGGGCTCAGCGCATCTCAAACGGGGTTTAGCATCGTAAATGGGTTTAACAGCAGCCCAGGAAATCAATACTGACGTATTTACCCGGGTCATTGATCAGGGCTTCCGATTCTGATGGTGCTCTCTGTGCTCAGCGCTGGTGCTGCTTCTCTGTGCAGCGTGAGAGATGCGGTGAGACTTTACAGAGGTGAGATGTGTAGAAAGTTCTGGGCTGAAATGTTGGACCAGATTGGTGAGGTTTAAAGGAGGCAGCGTTTCCTTTCTGGGCGTGTAGGAACATATTGATCCACTGGAGTATCGCAGTGTGATGGTTTGGTGTGCTGTATTGATCCTCAGTAGATTAGTGTCCATAGTGTAGATTATTATTTAACCGTTTACAGGCAGCGACCGGGCAGACCGTGGTTCAGTTTGGTCTTGTTCAGACTGTCAGCCCACATCTGGTTTTTGGCTAATCCGGACAAAAAATGTTTTAATAGTCTGAACAGCAAAATGAACACACAAAATCCGATTTGCTAAAGCCACGTGTGCGTCTCAGTCTGGGCACTGGGCAAATCGGATTTCAGAATGTCTCCTACATTACTCTGAAGGAGACAGTTCCTCGGAATTCAAGAAGAGCACCAAAGAGTCCTGTGACTTAACAGAGCGACTGGAGGGCGAGATGATGAACCTCTACCTCTCCTGCACCTGCTGTGCAGTTACTGACAGCTGCGTTGCTACAACAGCAAGACGTGCAGATATGTTGGTGACGTCTGGACACACAAGTCCGATCTGATCACTTGTGCAGACCGTCGCCTGTGTGATCTGATTTTGAGATCTCTAAGATCTGACTTGAGACTTGCCTGCAGCCTGCAGTGTTCAAATCGGTCTTCAGCCAATAGGCTCTTCCACACCAACGTAACCAAGTAGCGTAAGGGCGCTCTGCTAACTTAGTATTAGCAAACATACATAGGTGGTGGTGTGTTTATACTATGACAGTTTCCCAATGTTAGATTTAATAAAGCTCAGTACATCATTTTGTTTATCGTATTACAGGATATCGTAATGTACTGGATCACAAGTATGGTATTGCCAGGATCAAAGATGAGATGAGATAACCTTTTATTATCCCACATGGGGGAAATTTGCATTGTAACAGCAGAGGAATAGCAGTAGAACAGATACAGAACAAGAGGTAGACTAAAATGCAGGTTTACAGAATACAAAATAAGAAACTACTGAAAATAAATAAATCTCTATTGTTAGGTAAAAAATACATTAAAATACAATAAGAAACTTTAATAAATAATAAAAATACAGTAAAATACAATAAGAAACTATACAAATTTACATTGTAATTGCACAGATATATATTGCACGGTTACTGAACGATACTGCACATATATTTTAAAGATATTTCACAGTTACGTTTACCAGCTACACAGATACTGATAATCTTGGCAGTCACCTAAATCCTGATGGTACAGGCAGTCAGAGTGCATGGATTATAGTGATGTTGGCAGTCGGTATACAGGTGATGTACAGGTAAGAAGGTACAGCAGCAAATATTGCTCAATAATTGACTTATTGAATATATGGATAGAAATGGGTCCATATGGTGTGCTATTCCTTACGTGAGGAACATTTTCCTGGCTTTCCTACGTTCCAGTAGATGTACTGAGTAAAACTGTTTGCGATGGCTGATGGTACAGATTGGCAGGTGCACTGGGAACCGTCCCTATCAGGATGTTGTGGTGGGGCAGGGCTAGGTCCGGACAGGGCTAAGTACCGAACCACACTCCTCACCTTGAGAGAAAGTATGCAGCCTGACCTGATATGAAAATAGTGATCTAATCCAGTCATGTTTTCACAGTGTCTCAGTCTCTAGTCACTCTGGAAAGTCTTTGTTTGTGTGTAACGCAACTTAAGGTATTCAAAGCTGTTGCTATTAGCAGTGATCAGTCGCTATTCAGAAGGCCGCTGGGTTTATAGCGGTAATTGTCCTTGTTGTGGTGTTCTTCCGTGAGGAGGTTTTATTGTCTACTGCTAATAATTTAGTTGTGTTGCTGCGTTGTAGGACGAGGCTGTGGCTGCATCTAAATGAGGGGGAAATATCCCAGGTCTTTTATCACCGCTTCCTCAACATAGACGCAGTGTGCCTTAATAACTAGGCACAAATACGTATGGCAGAATGAGCATTAAATTACAGAACGTTTGGTGTGTGGTGGGAACTCTTTACACTCTATAGCTCGTCTTTAAGTAGGTTCTAGGCTGCCTGCCCTAAGCTTTCCCATTGCAGACCTCGCAGTGAACTTTCTGGTGAACAGAGGCAAACAGAGGTTCTCAGACAGGCTGTTTTACATACACTGCAGGTCCAAACGTTTGTAGGCGTCTGCTATTCTGGTGTATCTTCTGAATAAAGGTATTAACGGGGAGTTTGTGCTGCAGTAGCAGACTCTACTAGGAAGGCTTTACACAGATAGCTGAACACTGCTGTGAGGTAACGTGATGTTGGATGATCAGTTCCGGGTCATTCAGAAAAGGTTTTGGAGGGATCTGTATGGTGTATTTCGCTTGCTGTCTTTGAATCTCTTTAATGTGTCAGAAGTGAATACACCCTCTTGCCCTGGTGGAAAAATCTTGCAGATCTTCCCTGAAGCATGATGATGAGAGTATTTCGAGTTTTGGTTGAGGCTAGCCAAGCATGTGGTTTGCTCCACTTCTTCTGCTAGTGCAGAAAGAAGAACTGTGTGGTGAGAAATGGTGAGCTGCAGCGTATATATATATATATATATATATATATATATAATGTACGTACATACATACATACATACATACACACACACACACACAGCTACAGACTGGCAGAGGGCCAAATCCGCTCTCTACTGACCGTGATGAGCGCCACCTCATTCCGATGTCACTTATGCACAGCGAGCATGGTTCAAAAACAGGCATCTGGAGGCGTCATTAGTGATTTTCTAAATAAACAGATCTAAAATACAATATTTGATCTGGAATTTGGGAGACATGTTTCCAGTAGTGTATAGAATAAAACAGAACTGCTCATTTTGGTCTAACAGAAACCCAGAAACTGTACAACTAGAGGAACTGATCATTTTCAGGTGGTCTCTTACATTTTTCCAGAGCTGTATATTTATTTGAACTAAAAAGTATCAGAAATGTGCAGAAGTGACTCATAGATGGAGCTTATGCAGTGCATTAAAAGCTCTGATGATGAAGTAAAATTGATTTGTTCTGTTCATGTGAATCAGCACATTGTGCACCGAAACATGTCTGTTCATTACAGTTCCATTAGCCCTGTAGGTTCATCTTTCAGCTTTTCAAACCTCCAATATTTTGAATATTTTGACTGGGCATTATGACACTCTTCAACGTTATCGTCATTAATTACATCTCCATATGCTTTTCTTTTTATTGTGACATTTTGTACTCCTGAAGTCATGTGACATGTTTTGCTGTATCAGTCACCCTGATTGTGATGCATATTGTTATTGTGAAAAAATAAGCTGGTACTGTGACCCATTTATTGCATAGCATGCATCCATAGCTGGTTCACAGTCTACAATCGGTTGGTTTGTCAGTATGAGGGGAACCGAGAATGAACGGATGGACGGACGGCAGCCGAAAGAAGGGCTGTTCTGCTGAGTTATGACCGTTATTGTTTGCTGATGAATACTTTCACAGTCAGGCTTTTAGCTGCGTCTGGCTGACGGAGAGTGTGATGAGGTGGTGAAGTACATTTACGCACTCTCGCCACCTTTTTAATAGGTCTGTGCAGTTAGATTTTATCAAGTGACAGCTGAAGAAGGCCAAACCAGCAACGAAGAGCCAATGGAAACAGAAGATGAATGTAGCTTCTTCTGTCGAGTTTCTTTGACGTGATGCCGTCGAATGCAAGGCAGCTGAGAAGTACGGCATCCTGCAAAGTAACCTGTTGATTCGAATGTGTACACCATTTACACATGAATAAAATAACATCAGCTCAGTCCAATTTACAGAATTCTGCTGAAGTAAAATGGTTTATCAGTTTATTACAGTATGAATTGCTGCATGAGGCGTGCAGGGGTTGGGGGGTGGGTTTGGCTTATTGTCAGTTCTGTATATATACTGCGCTGATTCAATGATCAGTTGACAAGACTTAGTCGAGGACACCCTTACCAGCGGGTTAGCTTGGGGTGTTACAAAGCACAGCTTTCGTTTAGTGCATCTACGCTGCTAAATATCAGCCTAACAGAGGCTAAACTCCAACGTGTGATTTCGACGTCTTAAGATATCTGCAATTATACAGTCTTGAATGTTCTAATAAACCTCATTACCATGAGGAACCCTTTCAGAAACTCCTTATTTGTTCTTTATTGAGCAGCATATTGATTTGAGATGCCACTGTACTGTGTAAAACCAGTATAACAGTAATAACTAGCATATCTGATGACCAGTAAAAACAGGCGTTGGCAATTTGGACATGCTTTCAACCTCATCATGTGTGCGTTTTGCCCATGTTCTTTCTTTCTACTTCCTCCATCTATTTGTTCACTTATTAATGACCTAAGTTCTTGTTGGAACCCATTTTTCCTCCCCCTCCCCAACCGTTATGCCTTGATGCACCAGAAAGGGGTTGTTAAACTCCACACCAGGACCAGTAGCATATTAATTATAAATGGTCACCCCTGAGCACGGGAAGCGCCTGTGAGTGGGCTTGAATGGTTTAGTGTTACAATTCCAGTGGGATTGAGGAAGTAGACTGGCCTTACTTCTGGCAGAGTAATTCTTTTGGACCATTGGGATTGACAGTAAAGTGATAGGAACTGGGGACTATGTCATTTGTGGAGTAAAGTGGACTCCTTAGGCAGGAACAGCAGAAGAAATCACATGATTCACATGCCATGCGCACACATCCCATCCCCCATGACCCGAGAGATATTAGCCGTGTCTCCAGAGATGGTGTCGGGGGATGAGGCAAACCATTAGCATACGCTCATACATGCACAGCTGGGGGTTAGGGGTTTGGTGGGGGCTGGGGGGGTCCTCACTAGAGCACATGTCCTATATATAGAGACAGACCCAAGGAGAACCCAGGTGCTTCCCTCTGTCTCCTGGGCAATTTGATTGCCGAGTGAGAGGGAAAGAGAGAGGGAGTGCGCAGGCTCAGGTCTGCTGTTTCACCCCTGCTGATGATAAACATTTGAACACAGAACACATGCACTGTCACTCTGGCGTTCCCTCTCGCAGCTGATTGCCGTGTGGCTTCTCGGCCGCTATAAGGAAGTCAGCGTGAGTTTGATTGCCTTTGTGCTTCTGAAGGTCAACTGAACATCTCTTTCGCTTCTTTCTCGGAAGATCATGAGGCGCAGAAGGAAAAACAGCCCTATTTATTAATTAGTGATAACTCGTTCCCTTTCTCCGGCTAGTCGGAAGGTTAAACCGTTCCAAAGGGTGCTGTTTTTAACAGAGGTTGGTTCCATTACAATCCTGTACTAAACGATTCAGTGTGTCACGAAACCACATGTTCAGCCCCGTTACTACCCTGTATGTTCAGTAGATCAGTGATTTTACAGATGAGATCAGGGTTTTACAGTGTATTGTGAATTATGTTGCAGCGCTCTGTATTGTATTGTTACATCATAATTAGCATGTTAGCCTGTAGCTAGGGTGTTAGATCACAGCAATGTAGAGCACAGTTTTTGTGTCATACTGGGTCCCTGATTCACTATTCTCACAACAACAAAGTTCAAATGATGAAAATTGATGACTGTAAAGATGTTGTGGGACAAATTACTAATGATGCTGGAGCTGGGAGGCAGGAGAAGAGCTCGAGAAGTGTTGCTGTTTAGGCAGTGCAGTTGCACTAGATTGAGTAATTGATAAAGTGCCCCTTCTCCATGATGCACATCGTATTGGATTGCAATATCACTATTTCACAAGTCTGAAACCATCCATTATTAATTTAATTCATTGTTAATGCTGCCATTAAGTACAATATATCCCATTTTTCAGCAAACTAATATTACTCCAGATTCAGTATTTATTGCGTCCAGAATGCTCCTGGGCCTTCTGCCTAGTCTCTGTGTGCTGCATGTGTACCATTCAGTCTGTTAGCACAGACAGTAGTCATCGTATCCTGGTAGTCATAATAGAAGCCAATGGGCAGTTAGTTCAGGATGCTCCAGATGTGGCTGATAGAGAATTGGTGGTAGATGGTTGAGTGTTCCCTGTTAGTAGAACTAGCAGCATTTTTACACCTGTTATATATAAATATGTGTCTGTTGTTGTGAGAAAGCCTCCTTTAATTCCTCCTGTCTACCGTCTCTCCTAAGAAGCTGTTTTGAGCTTCCTGGAGTTACTTGCAGAGGATTGTGCATACAGACCTCTGTGCATGTAGCACACCGCCATACCCACTGGGCCTAGCTGACAGTCACGTGTGTGACTGTAGGTGTCAACGTGCATTACATTTTCCCAGCAAGAGCAACCAGACTGACAGCTTGATGCCCTTCTTTGTGCTTTGTGCAGTTGTTCTGCTTTTCTCTGAGAGTGCTGTGGTAGACCACAGTTTGGGTGATGGGTTCAGCTACCTGGTTTTACTGTTTGAAGTCTGGGGCATTGCTTTTACTGACGAGTTGTTCCACTTGGGTGCATTATCGTGCTCTGCATTAGGGTCACTTCCCTGGAACGTGTGATAGTTTAACCAAGCAGTTCAGATGCACGATCACAACTGCAGCAGAGCTTTACAGCCTTTTTACATAACTTATCACAAGCCCTGCTGTACACGCATATTACATCGCCATGGCTAATGCCAGCTGAAGGGCTTATGACTGATACCAGTACTTATTTTAGCAGCTAAATGTTGCGATAATTGATAAGAGATGATGTAGTTGAATCTGGTTAAAAGTTAAACAGACTCTGGTAGTATTAGTTAAACAGTGCTTTATGTGAACGCGTTGGGGTTTTTCCATGATGCTGTTTAGTGATCAAATGTTCTAGTGCGACCTTGGACTGGGCAATATCACAGTATTGTACTGTTATAAATGATTAAGTCACAGTATGCTTTTTCTGGGCATATGGTGGATTCGTTAGTACTTAACGAGAGCACTGACTAACTATGGTTTAGTTACAGAGTGAGATTTTTAGGCTTGTTTAATTAAATTCAGGATGTAAATATTATTAGTGTTTAATTATTATTAAATAAGTGTTGTATGTTGTGAAAATGTCCCACAGTATTGTGGGATAATACGTTTTGTCCCACCCCTACTTCCTCCTGTGTTGCTGTAAAAGGGGATGAACTGATGTAGGAACTGTGGGCCAGTATTGCTCATGTACATATCTGCTGATCTTGAGACCAGGACTGAATGATTGGGGTTGGGCTAAATATCTGATTATTATTGTTCTGACCAATGTTTATTCATGAATGAAGGTCCATGTCCCCCCCCCCCAGTGCATCAGTCTTTCCAGTGTTGATTGTTGACTGTGCTTTGCCAGATTGAGGAAAGTTTGGGCAACGTTACGTTATGTAAGATGTATGTTCTTAAAATTACAGATTGTGACATTTGAAATTTGCTCTCCGACTTTAATATAAGATCAGTCAGTCCAGCCTTTCTTCGTGTAGAATGTAGAACTGAGACTCCTCTACCTGGACTAGGGCTGTGCAGATGTGTTAGCCCAGCACTGTAAACGTTCCACTCCTCTGTAGTTCACTAAATACCCTACCAAATACCTGTTTGAAATGGAGTTGGGGGTCTATTTTGTGGATTCCAGTTCTTAGTGACTTTTGGTTCTAATTTGGTGGAAATGATGAATGTACTTTCCTTCGGCTGTCTGGTTCATGAATTATGGTGGCTGCAGCTCCAACACTGTCAGACACTGTTTAATCCATTAGATCAAATTCTTGGTAAATTTTGCCAATGTCTTCCGCTGCGCTGCTCCTGTTTGTGATTGTAGACTCATTTAGTCTTAGCACTTCCTGTCTTGTTTTGTCCCTCACTGTGATGGTGTGGTGTCGCTGCTCAAGGAAGCTTTGCTAACAGTACTGAACTCTGCTATTTTAGCTAATGAATGAGACTCGACACCTTACAAGGGATGTAGCCCTTTTACTACATGTGTCGCTCCTCGGTTTCTCCCTGGTTAGCGTTCCGCTCAGTGCTAACAAGAAAGTTGTATCACAGGCTGACGGTACTGCATGTTGTGGTATTGTCTGTGAAGCTGGCTAGTGCAGCACTCAGGTTTGGAGACCACAGTCAGCAGTGAGACCTGCTTAGAGCACAGCGTTAGCTGACGTGTGCAGGCCCTGGCAGGTAGTTGTGTCCTTTTGTGGGTATGTGTTTTGCAGTGATCGTGGTCATGTATTTGAAGCATGTGCGAATGAATAGGCGTTTGTAGAAACCAGTAAGTGGAATCGCAATGGGGCCCCTGGCTCTTGGAATTTTGGGTCCAGTTCTGAACCAGAACCAGGTTTTGATACCCATTCCTAGTTTGAAATACCAGTCTAATCTAAACACGTATGTGATGCTGGTTCAAGCAAGTATTGGCTGATATAGATGGGAAACCGGTATCACTGTGAACAGAAACGAACAAGCAGGAACCCATACAGTCCTCGCACGTCCTCACATCGAGGTGGCTGTAATATAAAACAAGCTTTATTTTCTTTGGTACCAATAAATCAAGAGTTTCAGTTGCTACTGTCAGTCAACTGTGCTACTAGTCACCACTAATGGAGATCTGCTCAAAGGTCCATACAGAACAGCTTGGTTTGAGATTGCCCTGCTGGGCTTTGTTCTGTCTGTTCCACCTGGTTCTGCTTCCCTCCTTCTTCACCTCTGTATTTTGTCTTTGTGCTTTTCACCCTGAGTATAGAAATGTGCTAGATTACATACGGATTATCATTATTCATATCATACAGTCCCTATACCTTCCCCAGAAGCCCTCTCTGATGTCCTGCTCGTCTTCCTGGTCAGTCAACTGATTTCTTGGCCGTTCATGTAAGGAGATGAAGCTTCACTTGACTCTTGCTCCCTCATTTACATAGAAGCTCATTTGCAAATACGAGAACTATGGTCTGTGTGTCATTTGCATCATCATTTGTTTACCGACGATGAAGAGATGGACTGCAGGTGTAAATAATCGGCTAGCTGCTGAGACCAAGACGAGTAGTGTCACCCTGTCACTTAGTTACTGTTATTGGCCCTAAAGTTCTCAGTGGAACCAGCATCAGGGCATACGGACAGATCAACCAGCCACGTTAATCAAAATCATCGACCTTGAATTCTTTCTGCCCGGCGCTCACGCTGTCTCAAATGCGACAAGCTCCTGTTACAAAGTGCGAGAGGCTTTCAAACGGAATCATGTTAATGATGGATTGTTGCTCTGTCCCGGCAGGCTGAGACATCCTACAGATCGATGAAAGTGAGAGCTGCTCGGTGACAGCTTTTCTGGCACTTATCTTGGAGTGGACGCTTTTAGCCTGCGAGCCTCACCCTCCGGTTTAAGGTCCAAGGACAGCCATGTGATGCAAAGTACCATATTAACAATGGAATTCAGCTTTAAATCAATCGTGCACCCGCTCCCTTTGGAAATCCTCTTAGCCTTTATGTGCCACATGATTCAGATTTCCTAATCCATTTCAGGGTGCTGGACCTGATAACCGGAAACTCATTCGTTAGATCCAGGTCGATAAGGGAAACAGCAGTTCCCTATCTTTCATACTGAGAGCACTGAGAGGGAAATTGTGTTTTCTTTAATCTTGGAGCGGGTGGTGGTGGTGGGGGGGGTGCATCCCTAGTAACAATGGAATGTGCCTAGTGTCAGATATCACGATGATGTGAGACACGATGAATGATTATAGACTGGTTGATTAGTGGACGGAGGAGTGTAAGACGTCCCCCGTGTAGGAGAGCAGTTTGAGTTTGAAGTAATTTGATCTGTTTATCACTAATATAAATACAGTTTATTATACAGCGCTAGTAAAAACACAAAACTTGTGAACTGCCTGCAGATGAGAGAAACCAGTCAGTGGCAACCGAACCTCCTTGTTATGACATCACAAGCACAAATTACTGGCAGTCTAGCACACTACATCAAGTCCTGCTCCTGTTGGCCCAAACGACAGACCTGCGTTTATAAAACATGAGCATAACTAAGATCACAGCTGCAGTATTGGTCAGAAAGACATGATTGGATATTGTAGCCCAAATCGTTCAGCCCTACGTGACGCCTGTGGTGGGGTCGGGGTGGAGAAGTGGGTGTAGGCTCCACCACTGATCACACACAGGTGTGCAGGATCAGAAGGTGGGGCATCGTGCCTGAGTCTCTCCAGTGTGGACACAGGACAGAAGTATGGCCTTAACACCACACGCTGGAGCGAGTGAGCCTGCAGGCTGGAGGACCCATAGAGGGGGCTAAGTAAGCCCTTTCCAAGTTGTGTTTTTGTTTGTGTGGTACTTCATGTGTAAATAAAGCAGACTGGTCGACTCGCGCTGGGTGTTGGTGTGTGTGTGTGTGTGTGTGTCTTGTCGAGGTTTTCTCGGTCAGTGTGCTCGATCCCTCGCCCGACCGGGTCACACACCGCTGCAGTGCTGATAATAAAGTTTTGAGTGCCATCATTTAGATTTCTTCAGCACATAAAAACAACCTGTAACTGAAGAGGAGCGTTCAAATGTAGCTTCAACTGCTCAAACCCCACAGCGAACATCACACAGTGTTGGTGCAGGCTGAATGGTTAGTGTGGTTTCCTCTGTATAGACTGCATTTGCTTGCATAAACATATTTTTCTACTCCAGTTTCCTACTCCCCCAGTTTGTTCACTACCTGTCTCCGTCCATGGGCACATAAGTTTCCAGTGAATAGGCCCCCCGAAGTTTTTTTCCGACCACTCTTCTCCGTTCATGAGTCAGCCTTTCTGTTAAGTGGATTGGAAAGAAGGAAGAGAAAAGAGGAAACTGTACACAGGTATTCTGACTGACACTCTCCTACAGGAACACCTAGTCCGAGTCTGCAACTGCAGGAGCTAGAGCAGGCGTAGGCACTGTAACTTTCGATTGGACAGATTCCAGCTCAGTGGTTTCCAGAATGTCCTGAACCTGTGCACGTCTTTTGGGCTTCTCCTGAGCGGGGCTGCAACGTTCTGGTTCTGTTGCTGCGTTTGCTTTAGACCAGTTTTTTTTTGTTTGTTTGTTTGTTTGTTGTTGTTTTTTGTTTGTTTGTTTTTTTAAAAAATAATTTTTATTTTGGAAATGTATAACAGTACAAATGACAAAGTAAAGTCACAATTGGGTATTTCCATTTTGTTATGATTGTGATCCCCTTTCCCCAATGTTATACTCCACCCACCCAGTTATCCCCCTCTATCCAACACAAAGTACCCCTTAACAGACCCCCTCCCCACCCTAACATCCAAAGGCTTAACATTTCAGTACTCAAATATGGCATGGAGAGAATTTTACAAATTAAATAAGTAAATAAAAAAAGTAAATAAAAAAAAGATTAATTAATTAAAATAAAAAATAAAATAAAATGCTTTGTACTATATGATGAATTGAAGTCATCAAGGACCAACTCTGATTGGTCAGGATGCTCATGGCACACTGAAAGGAGTGTTAGAAGCTCATTTGCACAGTGCAGCTGTCTGTGGTACGAGTATTAAACAGGTGATGTGTTGTGCAGTGACCTGAGTTTGCCGATGAGCGGAACCGGAAGTGTTGGATTAGGGAATACTGAAATGTGCAAGGAGCTGCAGTTTTAGAATTGGCTCATTTTACTTGAAGGATGATTCACATCAAACAGCACCTGACTGAACAGGTTGTTGCCCTATTGTGGGCTCCAGGGTGGCGTTGTTTCCTTATTAGTTGCTGCATTGTTTTCCAGCCATAAAGCATTTCAATGATGGAATATAATTTTATTGTGGCAGAGCGATAACGCCTTGAATACTGCTTTCTCGTGAGTTCCATTATCATACAACGTGACCTAAATTTCCTTGTGCCTTGGACGTGCGTGGAAGTATAAAGGATCTTTTATTTAGAACTTCCAAAGGGTAAAATTAGGACCATTTGCATCACCAGGAGCACTTCCCTCTCTGAATAGAGGCACCTTATCCTGGTATTCAGTGGAATCCACAGTCATGTCAGCCAGTTCAGGTGCAGACTGCTCAGGTTTTTTTGAAGTTCTGAAGAATGTAGTCCGCTGTGTGGGAGGGGTTACTGGGAGGGGCACATTTTCTTGTAATCACCTTAGCCATAACTCCAGTCCTACGTACGATAGATGAGGACTAATGGATTCTCCTATCTCCTGTCTCCTATCTTGGAACGATTCATGGAAACCCTGACTCATGCATCATCTGTGTAGTTCACTGTTTGGGTTCAGGTACACAAAGCCTGTGAGAAATCCTAAAGAACCATGACATGGGCTCTTGCCGTTAGTTGTCTATGGCAAAGCTGACTCCTCTGGATGGCCTCTGGATAGGACTGAGGGGCAAGCAGGTGATGGGGCAGTCCCCCCTTACCTTAACTGTAGTAATGCAGAAGTTCTGTGTTTGATCTTGGCTTATGGGTCATGGAGCTGAGTATCTGAGTGGCTAAACTCAAACCGATACACGTGAAGAAGCAGGTCTAATATTACTGTTGATTCCATACGCTGATCCAGAAGTGAGTGGAGTCCGAGGGCTTTGGCCATTTCAAATGATTCTCAAAAATATTTTCAGTAAATGTTTTAGTCAAGACACGACGGGCTGCAGCTCCACGTCTACCTTCTACATGTCTGTTCTTTATTTTATGTCTTTTAGTGTTATGGTATGTAACATGACTGTGAATTTCAGTTTCTGTGGTGGACAGTGGGCTGTCTAATCTGTTTAGGCCCCTAATTCTCAGATTTTCTGAGGAAAGGAAACAGAAAAAGGTTGATTTAAGTTTTCCTGTGGGCTTTTATGGTTTATAGTACTGAGCAGATGGAAGGAAGCCAATGAGCCAGGGGGGTCTTTAGTTTAGCCTTGTGGGTAGCGTAAGCCTTTAGCACTAATGAACCGCTGTATATTCACACTCGCCTCAGAATTGATCAGGCAGTCCTTCAGATGTGGTATGTGCCGCGGCATTGTCTATAAAAATGTCTTTATTTTGGCCATTTTGTCCATGATGAGCCCATGAGCGAGACTCCTGCAGGTGGAGCGGTTTGAGGCTACAGGGAGGAAAGTCTCCTCCTTGTTGATGCTGAGTTTGGACTCTGGATCTTATCTTTATTGAACACACCGAATCACTCCAGAGATAAAGCACACGCTGAGCTGGGAGCCTTCATCTCAGGGCCTTTTCAAGGACACTAGATGCTCCGTTGCCGGGCAGTGTGCCGTATTACCATGGCTTTCTGGGTGACATCACCTACCTGTGATCTCCCGGCAGTGGACTCTCCTGCTGGCACTCCTCCATCCGTGGTAATCACAGCACAGATGGGAAGAATGGAGGGGAGCACTGCTGATTACAGCGGTCACCTGACCAGTCGGGTGAGACGTTTCGGCTTTGTTGTTACGGAGACGGGTCGCTCTGTTGATGGTGTTGTCATGGCGGCAGCACGTCATTTGTTTGACTTGTCCTAAATGAAGGGAATGGGATGAGGAGGTGATTACTCTTTCAGGTGCTGGGGTCTGTAGAAGTTCTCTAATGCCGGTTCACTTTGGAGAGTCCGCTTAGCGGTTTAACGCTAACCCTAACTGATTATCATGTAAAACATGCTTTAATTCAGCAATAAATCTAAACCCTGACCTCCATCTGACCAGCTATCAGATAGTCTGCTGATGAGTTAGGCGCGTGTAGGTGATCTGTTTAGAGCTCTCAGAATACAGTGAAACCCAAAGAGAACAGTTATGATAAATATTTTGAATTACATAACAGCAACAACAACAAGCCTTTTGTAGAATTGAAAATAAATGGATTGTTTTATTTGTGCGTCTATGTGAGGGCATGACCGGCTAACCACAAAAATCCGGCAGGCTCAGAAACAGAAACCTGCTCATTTAAATCTGGCCCAGAGTTACGCCGCCAGCACGTCCCTGATGGCCACTGTAGAATCACTTCATCTTAAGCTCAACATGTAGAACCGGAGCTTTCTGGAGGCTACTGTGTTTGGACTAGGCATCAGCGGGTTCCGTTATGTAGCGCGTGTAAACAGTGTTGTTTTAAGCTGTAAGTGGGTGAGGTCAACACAATAACACAGAGATGATGAACTGCCTATAAGGGAGTTAGACCAACCTGTGCTGTGACATCACGTTCTGGTCTTCAGTAAAGGATCAGGTCTGGATCACAGTTTAAATAGCACTAGTACTGTTGATGAGATTGTTCAGCCCTGTGAATCACTGTCCCTTTAATGGGTTTAAGAGCAGCTCGTAACACAAACTGGGTAAACATCTTTCGCTTGTGTTAAACAACAACAACAACAGCAGCAGCAGCCGTGTTTGTAAACAGTGTTATTAACTAAGAGCAAGAGCGTTAAACGGCTGAAATAGAGTTAAATATTAGGTATTATATAAATCGATCCACGCGTCACTGAGCTGGTCCGGTGCAGCGCTGCAGTCTTACGCCCCTAATACAGAGTGAGGTGGAAGCAGAAAGCCCGTGTGCCGGTCAGGTGGTGTGCTCAGTGTCATTGTGACACCCTCTCCAACTGACCGCGAGTAACCCTACTGAACACGCCCACGCTGCGGTCTCTACTGCAGGACGGAGGAGGAGGAGGAGGAGGAGGAGAGCAGCTTCAGAGCAGAGCGGAGGAGGGGAAAGGAGAGGGATAGAATGATGGATGAGAGGATGAGGAGAGAAGGAATGTTCAGGAGGAGAGAGAGGGGATAAAGGAAGTTGTTTGAAGGGAGAGTTTCTCTACCTCTTTCTCTTTCTGCCTTTTTCTCTTTTGTTTTTTCTCCTGTCTTTTCCTTCGTTTTTCTCTTCATCTCTGTTCTTCTGTCTCTATCATCTCCCTTTCTCTTCCTCTCTTCTTTTTTCTTTTTTCTTCTGTCTTTTTCTTTTCACTGTCTCCCTCCCTCTCTCTCTCCTCTCTCCCTCCCTCTCTCTCGGGGTCTGTGAAATGATCTGGCCGTGTGCCCGGGCAATGACAGATCGTGGATAGGGTAGAACCTTCCAGCGAGGCTGAAACAGTCTAACAGTATTTTACTGTAAAGCTCCAGCTTCCTTTTCCTCTGCTGTGTGACATCAAAGCCTGCAATCGGGGAAGCGGTTCCGGCAGATTCCGGGTTTCATTAGGCTCAGTCTGCATGTGTGTATGTTTGAGTGGGTTACTGGAGGACTGCAGGTTAACCGGCTTTCCCGGGATTACACTGCACAGGCTGTAATTGAGATGAGCTGAAGGGTAACACCCGTAACAGTTTAGTGGATCATACTTATGGAGCAGACCGCACACACGCGCACAAACATGGAGCAGATTCAGGGCTGCACAGGTTTTAGTGGCTCTGCTGTGTCAGTGAGCCACATCCAGGGTTAATCCGGATTTATCCGCTCGCTACATCAAACACAAACACGCCAATTAGCAGATTAAAACTGGAGAGATAACTGGGCCCTTACTGGATCGTTTCTGGGAAGTTCATGATAGTTCTTACATTATTACAGATGTTGTTTTCCTCTGATGTTTGTAAACGTGTTTTTTCCTCTATAATTAGCAGCTCCGGGTGAAGGAATGCTCCAGCTGTGGACCGCTGACTTCAGCTAGAGTCAGCAGGTCTTCTGTGCTGTTCTAAGTATATGGAGTAAGTCTACTGCCTGTGTTGGTCTACTGCCCGTGTTGGTCTACTGCCCGTGTTGGTCTACTGCCCGTGCTGGTCTTCTGTATGCAGGTAGAAATGTTCTTATCCAGTAAGGGCCTCCGGGTTGGAGCTCGGATGGAGGGTGGATGTTTAAGGTTGTTGGATTGTTTTCAGACTCTGTGTCCCTGGTATGATGGGGTTACTGTACAGGAGCAGTGGGGAGATGGTTCTCAGTGAGGTTAGACCTGTCCTGTGAATTCTCCTGTGTTAGTAAAGGTTCCTTCCATAAGCAGGCAGTAGAATTTAGCTCAGCTATATTAGCCCAGTGTGACTCTACATGTCTCTGTCTCTGTCTCTCTCTCTCTGCCTCTATCTCTGTCTCTGTCTGTCTCTCTCTCTCGCCCCCCTGTCTCCCTCTGTCTCTCGCGCCCTCTCTCTCCCTCTCTCTCTCCTCTCCATCTCTCTCTGTCCCTCTCTCTCTCTCTCCGTGTTGGAATGATGGATGGTGTCTTTAAAGTCTTCCTGTGGTTGTTCGTAGAGGAGCTGTGTGCCGTAAATTCATTACTCTCTGCTTATTATCATGGCTGTGGTCGTGTCTCTGCTGAGAGTTATTTATTTTAGAGGATGTGTCTGAGTGGAACCTTTCAGTGGAACTGTTTGTACTGCTAAAGAAGGCCGTACAGACGGCACTGTGGTGGCACATGATCAAAGGCCTAGAGGCTCAGTTTACTCGAATTTACAGCAGACCTTTACAGAAGAGCCCTATATCGCACCGCTGCCACTTCTTCACTGCGCTCAGTAGCCTTCACCTACGAGGCCAGGGGCAACAACAACCATCTCGAGAGCTGCACATGGCTCACTTGGTGCTCCTTTGTGACACTCCTCAGCACTAGTAGATTTGTAGGTAAATATAAAATCATCCTGCTTTGCTGTTCTGTGTAAAGGTGTGCAGACTAAAGGTGTGCAGACTTCTGGTCACATAGCAATGCATCTAAAGGAACGAGGAAAGAGGGATGAGAGGAGAAAGAGGTGATGTATGGACAGATTCATTTACATGTATACACTTTCCGGCTGGTTTCCAGCTGTTTAATCTGCAGCAACAAACTTTCAATCACCAAATGGTTGCTAAGCTGAAGTCAGCTTCTCGTTTACCAGCTTCTGGTTTGAATTTTCCTGTTCCACCTTAAATGATGCAGCAGTTACATTCTAACAGACTTTAGGAGCTTAACATATAGAAAATCACTCCAGTTTAAATCACAGCCTCAGTATTGGATAAAGTATAGTTAAATATTATCCCCAAATAATTCAGGTCTACTTTCAGAACACGGAACCTTACTCACTTGAACTGAACTTAAAATTCTAAAGCTTGGCATTTACTTCCCGTCCCTTAAAGGTGGGCAATACAGCAAACATGTAATATCACAATTACTTCAAGTACATCAGACACTAAAGTACATCAGAATACTAAAGTACTTCAGTGATTCATAGCAAGCGTTCCGCATACTGAGTACCGTGTGTACTAGACTCGCTGAGAGAGAGGAGACTATAATGCCCCAAACTGAATGCTACAATAACAGAGCTGGCTAAACTCACAGATTGTTTTTGCTGCTCATAGATTTTGGTTTGGTTTGTCAGGTCGTTCTTGCTGCATGTGTAGATCTCCACGACAGTCATGCCTTTTACTGGTTCTTTTATTGAAGGGTGGAACGTCGTATTACAGCCTCCTGCATGAGCATGATGTGTAGTCCCGTGTGTAGAATGGAGAACTGAGGGCCAGAGTCCAGCCCAGTTAGGTGATCTCTCTGCTGGCTCCACCACTGGAGGGACCGAGTCTCGATACCAAGCCTCGATGCAGTATTTTGATACCATCTCTCTGTACGATATCTCTATACTTGAAATGTTTTCACAGTTTTGATACAATATAATATTTATGGTGATATAATGTTTTGAAGTTTGAGATGTTACCCATCAGTGCCACATTAGCAGGAATATGATGATTGCACACTGATTTTTGTTGAAACACACTCCTAAATCCATTTAACGGGATTATAAATGCACACTTTGTAATGACATGTACAGTTGATCCGTGTTGTTGAAGGAAATTCCGACATCCATGATATACTCGTAAGTGCATTTGGCACCATCGGAATACGGCCCACCTCTTCTCACTGTTTGATTTAACTCAGGGTGTCAAAGTTTGATAAAGGATTCCCAGTGCATTTTGAGGCATTCCCAGTGCATTTTGTTTCTGTAGCCTGTTCGGACCGTCAGCCCGGATCTGATGTTTGGCTTACACAGATTGTATCCAGCTTGATTTTTGATCATCTTGACAGCTAAAAAAACACATGAAATCCAGATTTGACGGGTGTTTTAGATGCTTAAATTATATTTGAGTGTCTTTTGTTGTGCTCTTAACACGACAGACGACAGCAGTGTGGAATCCAGAGTGATGGAGGTGCTGGACGTGAGGAGCGCCGAGGATCCATGCCGTATTGTTTAAGATGATGCACCTCCATCTGTCCTGCATTTATGTCTGGACCTACAAATATGATCCGATTTCTTCCACAGTGTGGACAGTCGCTTCAGAAGATCTGATTTGAGAAAGAAATCTGATTGGCCTGCAGTCTGAGCACAGCCAGCATTAGTTTGTCCTGCGTTTGTCAGTGGTATTAGCTTGGTTGAGTTTGCTGTTGCTAACTTTCACTAGTGACTTAATGAAGTTTGCAGTGTTGGTTAGCGCTGAGCTATCGCTAGAGGGGACAAATATATGATCCTGCGATGAGTCCTGCTGTGTGTGTGACTGCCTGCTGCTCCAGCAGGTGGTCAAGGCTGTGGGTTACGGTAATGATAATCCTGTCAGGTGTTGTTGATTGTAATGAAGGGGTGTGAGTGCACATGCGCACGACAGCAGTAATAATGTGCGTTGCGTCTGGTGACGTGTTCTGTGTAAGTCCGTCCAGTAATAAAGGGTGTCTGAGTGCGGTGTGGTTAATTAGAGCTTTCCAGCAACAATATGAAGTTTCAGTGCAGATGATTTGTATGTGTATGTCTGCATATTCAGAACTCGGAACACCGAGCAAAACAGGAAGAGGAGCACCACAGGTAGTTTTGGCTGTGAAGTGCAAGTCGGGGTTTTTTTTTTTCAGCCTTAAAGTTCAAATTATTAATGTTTCACTTTCAGAAAACAACAACAAACCACTAAATATAATCAGAGGTGTTTCAGTGTTTAGTGTGTGACTTATTCCAGCTTCTGTTCTTCCCAGGAGACTCACATTCAGCTCCTCAGAGAGACACACCTCCACAGTTCAGTCTTAGAAGTTGGTTCAGCATGTTCTGCTTCTTCTCTCCATCCAGATAACCCCAAACACACTCGGACATCCACAGGTGTATCTGTCCATCCTTCCACTGTGAGAAGAAATCTCAACACTATGGAGGTCTGAAAGAAGCTCCTCACTGAGAAAAGGAGACACGCACATCCGACAAAGAAGCTGCTTTTGTTACCAAACACATTCAGTGGTTCTGGTCAGTCCATTGTTCTGAGAACACCAGCAGCTTCTCTGTTGGATGTGTGTCACCTTTTCTCATTGAGGAGCTTCTTGAACAGCTACACCTCCTTTCAGACCTCCATAGTGTTGAGAAGTCTCCTCACAGTGGAAGGATGGACAGATACACCTGTGGCTGTTATCAGATCTGAAGCAGGAGTGGAGCTTGATGTTCTCCTCTCTCTCAGAGATCAAAGTGCTGTTTATCCGATGGAGCCAGGTTTGGTGGTTTTCTCTTCCGTTGTCTTGGATTGTCTTGTATCCGATCTTCTCTTGAGGAGTGAATAACGTGCTCACTGTCTGTTTTGGCTGGTAGTGAAATTAGTGAAGGTGGTCTCGGACTGCTGTACGGTGCTGTAGTGGTGCCGGTTGTGTGATGGGGACCTGTGTTCAGTAATCTGTGATGTCTGGATACAGTACTGTGGTGTGTGATAATAAGGAGCATGGGATGAGCTCAGTGAAGCCACATGATCAACACGTGACCAAGCTTCATGTGGCCTGTATGGTCAAAGTTAAACTTGATTAAGGTTTCGTGCTCACTGTTAAACTAGGAAACAGAACACACGTGTGTGTGTGTGTGTGTGTGTGTGTGTGTGTGTGTGTGTGTGTGTGTGTGTGTTAGTTACACAGAGGAACAGATTCAGACCGTATTGGTTACTGTAGTAAGTACTGTAGTAACTGAAGGGGTCCTGAGTTTCTGTTTGTGCCGATCACGTGGACGCTGCTCTGTACTACGTTTAGGTCTGTGCACATTCCTGTAGATTTTGTGTTCTCCAGTCTTTCATCAGCTCCACTCTGGATCATATGACCTGGTCATGAGCAGGAGCAGCAGCTCAGAGCTGGATATGGTCGCAAGACCTGAGTCACAAATCACAGCCCTCTTTAAACACCGTCAGGAGTCATACAGCAGAGTGAGATCAGAGAGAGGGACCGCACCAGCCTGTTTATGACCTGCAGTTATAGGACTGTTTTACCCAACATCCACTGTCTCTCTGTCTCTCTCTCTCTGTCTCTCTGTCTGCCTGTCTCTCTGTCTGCCTGCCTGTCCATCTCTCTGTTGGGAGTGGACCTCTGTACTGTGTAGTTCAGTGTGAGCCTGTCAGGTCAGTACACTCGGGTATCTAACAGTAAATATACTGTAACGAAGGAAGTGAAGAAACTTAATAGTGTTTACACTGCAGGAAATTCAGTTCTGTGGAAACACCTGGGGTGTCTAAACTCATCCTTGAAAGACACTTAGTTCATGTTAGCTAGCTTAAAGAACAGAGTGTGGTTCCAGGTTCCAGATACAAAGAATACTAATATTTAGTACATTAAATCACTGCACTTTATTGTAATATTGGTGTGTTTTTTGATCTGATAGATACTTACTGGCCAGATGATTAGCATTTTTGTAATCTAATATTCTCAGGTGCGTCAAAATTCACACAGTAATAGACTGTTAACAAGCCGGCAGTGAGGCCAGACTGCTCCACTTCTGAACATCTCTCTTCCTCTTTATTTCAAAATCGAGAGCAGGAAGGAAGACCTCACTCTCTCTCTTTGGGGCGTGTTAACTCATAGCCTTAGTGTTTTAGTGCAGTACTGTGTGTTTATGATGTTGAGTGTTCTAATATACTGGAACATCCACATAATAACATGAGCAGGTTTTTAGACTGTGTTTATTTCCATTCCCAAAATGAACCTAATCATATAAAACAGATATTTGTGAACTGTCTCTCTGTCTGTCTCTCTGTCTGTCTCTCTGTCTGTCTCTCTGTCCAGCTACACTGAAACCCTAGATTAATGTAACATATAACTACCACATATTTACTGCCTAAAGTAAGTAAACTAGAGGGAAAGTTTGTGTGCGTGCGTGTGTGCGTATTTGTGTGTGTGCGTGTGTGTGTATTTGTGTGTGTGTTTGTGTGCATGTGTGCGTGGGTGCGTATTTGTGTGTGTGCGTGTGTGTGTATTTGTGTGTGTGTTTGTGTGCATGTGTGCGTGGGTGCATATTTGTGTGTGCATGTGTGTGTGTATGTATTTGTGTGTGTGTGTGTGTGCATGTGTGCGTGTGTATGTATTTGTGTGTGTGTGTTTGCGTGCATGTGTGCGTGTGTGTGTATTTGTGTGTGTGTTTGTGTGCATGTGTGTGTGCATATGTGCGTGGGTGCATATGTGTGCGTGCGTGCATATGTGTGTGTGCATATATGTGTGTGTGCATGTGCGTATATGTTTGTGTGTGTATGTTTGTGTGTGTGTATGTATGTGTGCGTGCGTATATGTGTATATGTGTGCGTGCGTGCGTGCGTGCGTGCATATTTGTGCGTGTGTGTGTGTGTGTGTTCCAGTAACCCCACACATGTAGCACAATGTGTAGAGTAGCTTTAGTAATGAGTGAGTCAGTGTGTGAGTTTCCTATAAATAAACTCCCCACTTCCTCTCCTAACCGTAACACACATCAGGTGGGGTCACAGACGCAGTGAGGTTCACGGACAGACGCAGCACAGAAAGGGAGTAGGTACTGAGCAAGGGGCAGAAGGTAAACGTGAATGTGGTGGTCTGTGATGAGCCCTAGACACAAACGTTTCCAGAAGCCATACTGTGGAGGATGTGGGGATTTGGAGACCTCTCTGGTGAAACGTAGGACTGGAGCCGAGTACCTCACTGTTTGGATGTTTGTTTGTTGGGGGATTTGGTTTGTAATGCAGAGTTTAGACTTAGGAGGAGTTTTTGGGTGAAACTTGGAGGTCACAGTCCATAATGCAGCACCAAACGCGGCGAGAAGAAACGGCCTCTCCAGCACTAACAGCTAAAGCAGCCCTTTGCTCTACTCCGCAACATAAACGTCCTACAAGAGGCCGACAAACATTTCTACTGCTTAAATAATCCATAAAGACGCACGGCGTGGTGGGAAAGACTCTACTGTAGTCTCCTCCGAGTCCGAACACAAACAAACCCGGGGCTGAATTTGGAACGTGCTCTTCGTCTGTTGTTGCTTTCCAGTTGCCACTAAATTGTTGTGGATAAACAGCAGCTGCTCATTAAAATGTATTACCTGGAGAAGAACTGACTGTTCAGTTCACAACTGATAACAAAGAGACTGATTTCAGATCACTGGTGGTACATCTGACAATCCTGGTGATTCCCGAATCCTGCTTTTCCAAGAATAACGTACCAGAAAATTTTACACAAGACCTTTTTCTCAGGCTCGACTGGAAAGAGTCGATGATTCTCGCTCACAGGAACTTCCTTAACATGTTATCTGTATAATTAGACATATTGATGCTGGACAGATCAATTACTCAGAGGTGGTCTTTATCAGCACTCCAGCATGTACCTGTTTCAGGTGGTTCATGATCAGGGTGTTGGTCTGGCCCGTTTTGTCTGTCTGAGGGTTAATGAAGTTTACCTGTTAGGGGTACAGTTACTGGGGACAGATACAGACCGTCAGTAATGTCCAGACCTGCTTGTGTTAGTGTACACAGGTTACTGTTTATTCAAACCTAACACTCTCTTCCCATTGGTTACTGACTGGGGTGTGAGGATTACGGATGCACCAGATTTTGGGAAATGTTTTGGGTGAAACTGGACATTAATAGCGCTAGCGCTTCATGCTAATGGAAATGATAACAGTGATTTAAACAGTCTGAGCAGCAGCAGATAAACAGTCAGACACTTGGACCCCAGGGTCTCTGATACTACAGGTTACAGAGCTCACGGTGCAGATCGTGGCACGTTTTTTGAGTCACAAATTGGATAATTTTTCCGTTTAGCATAAATAAGTGGGATACAGGAATAACTATGATTCTCATTTATTAAAGAAGGTCTTCAATGAAGACGACATTCAGGATGTCCAGAGGCTAGGCTACATACAGTCCCGGTCTCTGGAGAGAGTCTGATTAGGATCTGAACGATGGGATATACATCACTGATCTTTAGCAAATCTGATAAAACCTCGTCCAGACAGTCATGCTGTACCACATGATACGCTGATGGATGATGCTAGTTAAACTGTTTTGTGCAACTGCCGAAACATGGTAGCTCTAATGCATTCCCAACTACACCACTACTGTTAGGCCAGTCACAGTCATTTCAAACACCTTTATGCTGGTATAATTTCAGTCGATGGAAACTGTGAACAGAAAAGAAAGTTGGTGGGAGACGGTACAACGTTCAGGAACTTCACCATTACAGGTCTGACGCCTCCTGAAAACGTGCTCAGTATGCAGGTAACAGCAAAGCTACAGAAGTAGGAGGTCTCTGTGAGCGTGCTAACGCTGTATCTACTCTCATTCACAGTGAACATACAGCCGAAGTGCCGACTGTGATTACAGAAGGATGGAGTTTGTTGTTATGGATGAGCAGCTGTTCCCTGTTGTGGAGGAGCAGGGGGGTGGGGCGGGGGATATTGGGTTACATGGTGCACACTGCAGTACTGTTATTGTTATAGTGTTGAGTTAATGCAGTTCTATTTTCAATTCAGTTCAACTTTATTGTCCTTACACCAACACAGGGTTGTGATGTGATGAAATGCGGTCAGGCTACGTCTCCAGTGCAGCTATTAAAATGTGTAAATAAACAATAATAAATACAAACGTAAACAGGTGTGTAAACACAGAGTGTGAAGAATAAACTAGAGTTCACCAATAAACATCTTCTCTAAGTGTCCAGCAGGTGTTTCATAGAGTGTCCTGAAATCTGGCGGTTCTGGCTCCGACGTTTCCGGAACAGGAAGTGTGTGGGGTCAGAGAGAATGTTCCGGGTTCTCTTGCTGTAGGTGTCCTGGATCTGTAGAGGAGCTGATGTGGCAGGTTGACTTGGCTCTCTGTGGAAGTGGAGGTGGTGTTGGGCCTTTGTGTGAGGAGTTGAGTGACCGCCACACACTGTTTATGTGGTAAACAATATTAGTGATATTAGATTCTCGGTGTGTGTGCGTGTGGTTGTAGTAGCCTAGTCCTGGACGACGGTTCCGATTGTTTACGTGTACTCTGCTTTTACCAGGTGGATCATATTTTGGTTACACAAAACCACATCACTCGTCTCCTAGTTACGAGTGAAACACACAGATGGAAGAAGATTTAGAGACCTTAACTAACTGCGGATGACTGACTCGGCTGCTGTTTGGAAGTGTATCTGGAAGCTATTAATGCTGAATTAATATGGAGCTGGATGAGGAAATGATGGACTCTGTTTCACGTCTCACGTTTCAGTCTTGATGGACCGTGGAACAATTGGCTTGTTACATGCATGGCTTACTCTCTGTTCTGGATGAGTCTGTAATGGAAATCGCTGTGCGTCTGCCAGGGAGCAGGAAGTAAGCACATTTATCAGACCATTAAAGCTATAAACAACAAACAGAAAGAAAAGAAAAGATTTATATACATTCTCAAAACAAAGTGTGTTATACAAAAGATCAGCCTTGTTTTGGTTACTGAGGTTAATTCAGCGAGTTCCAGACTTTATTCAGATTGAAATGAAAACTTAAACTTCCTCTCCTACCGAAAAGATTTAAGTCTATTTTAATTTTGGCACCAAGATGAAGAAGTTCAAATGGTCTGATCATTTAACACAGTGAACATGAACCATCAACTAGACTGAATCTGCATTTTCAGATTTCCATTTGAATTTGAATAAAATCTGGAATAAGATCCCAAAGTTAAGGTTGGAATCAGCAAACCAACATAAGGTCCTAAAACAGTCTGAAATGAGCGTTTCTACTCCGTAATGTACTGAACTCAGGTCAGCACTGCCAGGAGACACCACAGTACATTCATCAGAACGTTCTCTACTGTGTTTATACGTCTATAATTTCACTGTTAAATTCTGGACCTTTAATAACATCTCAGCCCGAGCGCCTGAACGTCACACTGACTCACAGCAGGGAACAGCATATATTTTCAGGGTGGCTACAAACAGTGCCAGCCATATTGAACCCTTACTGCCTTCGAGCCTTCAGTTCAGACCTCTTCTGGGTTCAGAGTCGCCCTTTCCACCTTTCACATCTGCAGTGATGATACACGCTATCCTGCTGTCATTATGTGTGACTGGTGTGTTTGAGTCCATCTGTACTTTGACCGATGGACACTCTGGAGATTCCTAAGGACTTAGTAATCCCGTCAGAAACCTGTTATGTCCACTCGGGACAGAATTAAACAGAGCATCAGAAAAACAAGTCCGCTTTTACACCACTGGTCATTACTGGTAGCTGTGGGATCAACAAAATGGTTTCAGTAGCTCATGGAACCGCTTGTGTTTGATGTCTGCTGTTAATCGCGTGCTTACAGCACCAGAAGGTGAAGGACCAGGAGCTTTTAAGACCTTTTAAGGCCTAGAAAATCATTAAGTCTTTAAAAGTAAACCCCAGGAAGAGCCTCCTGCTGGAGGACGGCAGTGGAGAGATGGGTCGGGATTGATTTCTGTGGTTATCTGACTCAGGGTCACTGATTTCCAGTACATGCGCTGGTGCCCCGCCTCCCGTCGCCCGCATCACTTCCCTGCTTCCCCTTAGTGATTATTCAGAAAATAAAAGGAGACCAGTCAGGAGAACATCCGGCCTTCCGAACACAGGACCTCCACCTCCAGCAGCGATAGACAGTCACTTGACGAGTAGACGAGAGATGGGAGAGAGGGAGAGGGAGGAAGAGAGACAGGGGAGAGAGAGAGAGAGGTAAAGGTAGAGTAGATGAGAGAGAGAGAGGAGGAGAGAGAGAGGTAAAGGTAGAGTAGATGAGAGAGAGAGAGAGGAGGAGAGAGGTAAAGGTAGAGTAGATGAGAGAGAGAGGAGGAGAGAGGTAAAGGTAGAGTAGATGAGAGAGAGAGAGGAAGAGAGAGGAGGAGAGAGGTAGAGAGAGAGAGAGAGAGAGAGAGGTGCAAAGGTAGAGCAGACGAGAGAGCGGGAAAGAGGTAAAGGTAGAGTAGATGAGACGGAGGAGGGAGAGAGAGAGCGGTGTAAAGGCAGAGTAGACGAGAGAGAGAGGGAGAGAGGTAAAGGTAGAGTAGATGAGACAGGGAGGAGGGAGAGAGGGGAGATAGAGAGGTAAAGGTAGAGTAGATGAGAGAGAGAGAGGTAAAGGTAGAGTAGATGAGAGAGAGAGAGAGAGAGAGAGAGAGAGAGAGAGTGGTGCAAAGGTAGAGCAGACGAGAGAGCGGGAAAGAGGTAAAGGTAGAGTAGATGAGACGGAGGAGGGAGAGAGAGAGCGGTGTAAAGGCAGAGTAGACGAGAGAGAGAGGGAGAGAGGTAAAGGTAGAGTAGATGAGACAGGGAGGAGGGAGAGAGGGGAGAGAGAGAGGTAAAGGTAGAGTAGATGAGAGAGAGAGAGGTAAAGGTAGAGTAGATGAGAGGGGGAGAGAGAGAGAGAGAGGTAAAGGTAGAGTAGATGAGACAGGGAGGAGAGCAGGAGAGAGGGAGAGGATGAAGAATAGAGTGGGGGTGTATATGAGCTGATGTGTAATGGTTGTATATTGATCCCCCCCCCCCGTGTGGTGCGGTAAGGCTGTGAGTAATAATGAGGGTCTGCTCCCCGACGGCACCACCGATCAATACCCCCCTACACTCCCCACAGCAGCTCTGTAGGCTGAACTCCGGAGCTGTTCAAACACATTCGTCATCGTTTCCAAACCTCCCCCTCCTCATCAATCATAACCCCAACAAACGCTCTCAAAACTCATTAACTTCAGACGGAGCGCCGCACACACCGACATCAGCCTTCCGGGGAAATGCAGACACGGAATTTAACAAACTGCACTCGGAGCAAAATGGAGATTGGATCTGGCTGCGCTGATGTTGGACGGTGTGCACTGAAGGGAAAAGTGAAAGCTCGGCGCTCTCAGTGGTGGCGGACAATTTATCTGGTTTAAAGTGACGCCCGTTTTCCTGCCGTCGTCTCAGGAAGCCGAGATTCACTTGGAGAGTATTGTTCAGGGGAACGACCAGCATCCTTCATCTGAGTGCTACTAACGCTTCCCTTCTGAATCAGCCCGCTGTAAGCTGTGTGTGTACGGAACGGAATTTCTATCCGTGTTCTCCACCACAGTGACGATTTGGCAGAAAAGAAACAAACAACAATAACAACAACAACAACGTCCTGCTGCTGTTTGTTTGTCTATACAAAGCTATGAATCATTGTAAATCATTAAATGGACCCTTATGGACCTTTTCTCAGGAAGATCAATCATGTTTGTGAACATGGTGTCAGACTGTTATTGGGACGGTGAATGGTGGTGGTTGGTGTGGCGCAATGGATAACACCACTACCTGCCAGTGAACTACCACCCTATGTGGGAGACGGGGTTTTAATCCCGGTCTGAGTAACTATTCCCTGCTACACCAATAAGAGTCCCTGAGCGAGACCCCTAACACTACAGTGGCCTGTTTGGAATATGATTAACCCTCGATAAGAGCCCCAGCTAAATGGCATAAATGTAAATGATGGTGGTGGTGGGCTGTAAGTATTTGGGTGGTGGAGGGAGATAAACCTGGGGTCTGTTGGTTGTAGTTGATTGATACAGTGGGGTTGATTGTACTGTGTGTAGTTTCTCTGTGCGGTATTTCAGTGTTAGTTGTTTGTTTGGCTGTACAGAGACAGCATGTCTCAGCAGGTCATTATGTGGATGGTCCCTGACAGAACAAACATAAACTAACTTTATTTATTTATTCCGCTGTGCCGCTCCAGTACGTTTGGATGGGAAATGGTGTCCGTGCATGCAGCTTTTAGACCTGCTGTACAGACCTGTTTCCGTTCAGTCAGAGTGAGGAGGGTGAGTGACTTTATGGTATGTGACCGTGTTAGTGAGGTACTACAACAACACCGCGCCCTGACTCTTCTGGGAAGAGAGTAAGTGGTGTGTGAAGTTGTCTATGTTACCTGCGTGTTCCAGGGAAGCCCTTGACTCAGGAGTGCCACAGTGACATGCCTGAAGTTGACTTCTTTAGTTTTGCACTGGAGCTGTGAGGCTAATGTGGCTAACAGTTCATGCTAACTGAATAATCGTGGTTTGTCTCAGACTGTGTAATGTTGCTCAGTAATCTCAGATGTACTGATTGTATTAATGTGACTAGGGCCGAGTGTTGGGGGCCGAGAGTTGGGAAGCACGTGATGGTACAGGGGTTACGATTCAATGTACTGTAGTACTGCACTGTTCAGGTGCCTGAACGTCGTGCTAACGGGGTGGTAGACAGCATGTATTTCCAGGGTGGCTGCAGTCAGTGCCCACCATACTGGACCCATGATGTGCCTGCAGTTAGACCCCGTCAGTGAAACGCCGGTTAACCTGTACATGCACTGTGCTGTTATGTAGCTTGCTGCTAAGAGAGGCAGGTGTGGTAGATGGAGTGCTCTGAGGGGCGGAGGGTAGAGAGCGTGCTGCTGTTTGGAGCTGGATGTACATGTACACGTCTCTGTGTGTGTTTGGTAATCGGCCCTTCAGCTAAATGGTTAAGTTACTGTGTGGAGGAAGAAGATTTAATCCCAGCGTGAGGAAAGTGCTCAGTAGGCCTTAATGGTGTGCGTCCTCTCCCTGGTGCTGCGTGTGTGAGGTAATTTGATCTGTGTTGTCGTTGCTGCTCTGATGATGTGTTGATCACAGGAACTCGTGTTGTGATTGTGCAGTGGTATCTGTAGATGAATAAGCAGGAGCGTGTTCAGTGATGAGTCTTTACTGTTGTAGTATATAGGCGGTGTTTGGACTGCGTCACCACGGTTGAAGCAGACGTTCTGGATATTAATTAGGGTTCCTCACTATGAAACCTTCTCAGAGTTCCTGTTTTCTGCTAATTGTTTGAAACTGTGAATATTAGTGACATTAGCCTCGCGTGTTATTGAAAACGTACAGTCCTACATTAAACGTGTGAAGGTGTGACCTGGGGTGAACCCACATTCCCAGCCTGAACCTACGTCCAGCCTACAGGTGATTCCTGGGTTAGTGCTCTCCTGGTGTTGTGTGAGGGTTCTGAGAGTGGACACTTCCCTCCAGTTAGAATCAGAATTAAGCTTGTGCCATAAACATGACCCGGGATTACATAATCCGAATCTCTGGCACCTGTACGTGCTCTTGGTTCAGTGGTCTTCTCCCAGTGGGCCTTCCTGACCTCTAAATGGTTTTCATGGTGAAGTGGCCTGGAAAAGAGAGAGAGAGAACTGTGGTGGAGCCTCATGTGAATCTGCCTACCAACCATTCTCTCTGGCTCTCTCTCTGTGTCTCGCGCACACACACACACACACACACACACACACACACAAAATATACACACACATACTCTCTCTGTCTCTCTCTTTCTCTGTCTCTCTCTCTCTCTCTCTCTCTCTGTCTCTCTCTTTCTCTGTCTCTCTCTCTCTCTCTCTCTCTCTCTCTCTCTCTCTCTCTCTCTCTCTATATGTAAATGTGGGTCTGATTTAAATCAGCAGGCTGCAGGAGAGCGTGTCGGAGTCTCTGTGTTTGGTCCCGTATGTGTCAGCTGTTGTACAGCAGTATGAATGTTCGGAGCCTGTGGTGGTTTGGGGTGGGACAGATTTAGCCGTTTTAGCATGAATTTGTTTACTGTGTGAAGAAAGTGGCACGTAGCAGAGAAAGCTCTCACGTCTGAACTGAGGAGCGCATGGCATTTCATCAGTGGGGCTAAATAGAGGAGAACAGAACCGTGTGGATGTAGTACCGGGTGATATGTACCGTTATTTAGTGCGTGTGTGTGGGGGGGGGGGGGGGGGGAGGTGAGTGATACCTGAAGAATCACTCACCTGCAGCTGTGGAGCTCTTACAGTCTGAGGTACTGTTAGTCCAGACTGGTACTGAGGAGCAGGAGGTAATGAGAGCCTTCGTTTTAGTCTTTAGCCTCGCCACGAACACCTAGAGAACCATGTGCATGTCTAAAGAGGGGGACAAAGGGAATACAAGCTTGACAAGCTATACAGAACCATATACAACACATTCTACATCAGCCTAAAGAACCATTACATCATGGAACGGTTCTTCAATTGTTCATGGTTCTGTATAGAACCATTGTACCTCAAAGAACCAAATGCAGATTAACGGCAGCAGTTACCTCCAATGTATGTGTTTTAACCTAAGCTCCTGATTAAACTGATCATATGTTCCCATGTGTCTGGAATGGGCTTGTTTGGGCTTCAGGGATCGTACAGCTGTGGACAGCTCGTTTACTGACCTGCGGTTCGTCAGGTTTAACAGGCCGCAGGTGGAGTTTACTAACTCTGTCCATGCACAAGTACCATCACACCTCAGACCTGCTGTAAAACCAGGAACACACACAATTATACACACACAACACACAATACACAGTATACACACACACAATACACAGTATACACACACACAATACACAGTACACACACACACAATACACAGCACACACACACATACACAATACACACACACACACACATACACAGTACACACACACACACACACACACAATACACAAAACACACACACAATACACACACACACAATACACAAAACACACACACAATACACAGTACACACACACACAATACACAGCACACACACACAATACACAAAACACACACACACACACACAATACACAAAACACACACACAATACACACACACAATACACAAAACACACACACAAAACACACACACACAATACACAAAACACACACACACACACAATACACAAAACACACACAATACACAGCACACACACACAC
>CM067500.1:1582754-1605927 GCA_034552555.1 Semaprochilodus insignis
TTCAGACTCGAGGCCTGCGGCACCGCAGAGCTGTAAATAACCGCGGTATCCCTCGGTTGCACAAGGCTTTATCTTACGGTGTTGTAATGAACACTCACACATATCCACTGGGCTGTCGTGGAGCAACAGCACTATCGATACTATCACCTCCTCCATCGTTAGGGTGGACGAGGTTTCTGGAGCAGTTATCTCCTCTCTGAGAGCGAGAGGAGGCCTGAGTCAGTCAGGATACGATACCCACCGGCCAGAGAACCTCAGCACTCAGCAACCTGTGACTTATCATAGACCAGCCCCTTCAGGAACGGCTGAAGAAGTCATGACAACCGTCATTACAGCAGGGCTTAAGTGTGTGTGTGTGTGTGTGTGTGTGTGTGTGTGTGTGTGTGTGTGTGTTCACCACAGGCAAGTGATGAGCCCTTCAATCGTGCCATGCTGTTCAATGTGGGCTTCAAAGAGGCCATGAAGGACCTGCCGTGGGACTGCGTGATATTCCATGATGTGGACCACATTCTGGAGAACGACCGGAACTATTACGGCTGCAGCGAAATGCCACGGCACTTTGCTGTCAAACTCAACAAGTACTCCTACATGTAAGTACCATGTGACCACACGATTTTACAGTGCGTGTTAAATACGCTCAGGCGGTCCAGCAGGTATAAATCAGAAAGTTCTGGTCCTGGAATCTGATTGGCTGGGCTCGGCTCATGAATGACCACCTCACGCCGTCTGCATTCTGTATTAATGCACCAGCTCTCTAAGAAGCATCCTGCTGTGAATGCTGTTCGACACTCGGACCACAGACACTCGGACCAACAGATACAAACCCAGTTTGTATATGAACTCTGGCTAAACGATAGCAGGAAACCAGCTACAGAGGCTAACTGGCTAAACTGCTTGTCCGTTAACCCTCACTGTTAGTATCAGACAGTCTTTACTTTAACAGGGTTCACACGGTCTGGGAGTTTGGATTTGATATCTTCCACAACATCTGGGAATTCTCCTTCTAGCCTCTTGTTTGGTAGAGTGTTTTTCACAGGTCTTCCGTATCGTGTGTGCGTGAAGCTGTTATGGTTACTTGGTTTTTCCGTGCCTGTTTATTCCCCTCCCACTTCAGTCGAGATGTGTAGTCTCCTCATATCTGCCATCAGTCCCGATTTTTGGGGGGACCTTTTTCCCCGCTGTATTCCTGATTTGTAGTTTGTTCTATTAGTCTCTAAATCTACTGGAGTTTCTGTGTGGAGCCCCACACCCCCTCTCACCACACCCCCTCTCACCACACCCCCTCTCACCTGATCGCCTTACCTCAGTGTTTGTTGTATTAAGCTGGGGGCTGGGGTTATATGGGACAGGGGCTTGAGGGTAGCCATTTGCTGATAACCACGAAAATCTCCTTCTTTTTGCAGCATAATGTTGGCAGGAATATCTTGGAAAACATTCCCGGAAAATAAAAATTCATAATAATTGTTAGCTGTGTTTAAGCAGGGAGTTCTGAGTTTTGTACTAGTAAAAAGTTCTAGGTCATAGAAATTCAGCATTTACTCATGAAATCCAGGGAATTTGGTATTTGACTTGGGAATCCTGATTAAAGTGTTTACTGCATGCTTCACTCTTACCTGTGGGATATTCACACGGCATGTGAACCTTCAGGGAGAAATCGTAGTGTCCGTATGCATGAGCACGCTCTCCATGAAGCTCAGTCAGCCACAGCTTTCCCACACAGCCGATTTCCCTGCTTTTATTAGTCCTGCTAATCCTGGCAACATCCTGTGAAGTTAAACCATTCAGGAAAATGTTGGAGACTCGTGAGGGGCCTCCGTGGGTGACCGGGTTTTGTCTCTGATTTGTGTAGGCTGCCCTATGATGAATTCTTTGGTGGTGTCAGCGGCCTTACGTCCGAGCAGTTTCAGAAGATAAATGGATTTCCGAATGCGTTCTGGGGTTGGGGAGGGGAGGACGATGACCTTTGGAACAGGTAAGTGTTAGCAAACGGGAACCCGAACGGGAACCCGGCTCTAAAGTGTTTAACCTGATAGCTGCAGACTTCCAGGCCTGTTTAGGACATAAGAGTGTCGGAGTAGTGCAATAAGGAAGTTTGGCCTGGACTCTGTCTGCCTGGACGCTCCCTCTTTTTTTAAGGTCTGCTGCCCTGTAAAACCGGCTTCGTACTGAAATGGATGATCACGGCTCTAACTCGTTTACTCAGGATCTAATCTTAGTTGTAAACCCCGTGCCAGTCGTTCACTGGAAGACTCTGGAAACACTTTCAACACCGCCTCACACCGCCTCACACCGTACGCCCACGAGACCCAACAGTTTTAACTCACAGACTCTGATTTTGTAAAGACTGGGGATCTCGCAGCTAGACCGAGTCCAGCGGAGCTAGACCGAGTCCAGCGGAGCTACACCCGGTCCAGTTAGACCGAGTCCAGCGAAGCTAGACCCAGTCCAGTTAGACCGAGTCCAGTTAGAGTCCAGTGAAGGTGCGCTGTTCCTTTGAGAGGTGCGGTGATGTGCTCAGGAGGGTAACGCTGCTGTGCAGTAGAGACAGGTCAGGCTGTATCAGGACACACACCTGCAGACCCGCTGTTACTCCTGTAACCCTGCTACAAGGCTCTGGACTGCTTTTAGTGCAGGTATGAACATACAGGTGAAGCTGTGAGTTAGTGTCTACTCCGGGTGCTTCCCGTCTCTGTCCTCCTCACCAGAGCTCCCTGATGTTTAGTTTGGAGTGGAAGCTGAGGCTAGGCCGAGTCCAGGCCTTAGAGGCTGGTATTAAGACTATATGATAATAAACCCAAAACAAACAAACGGAGGACAAGAAGACTCGAGATCCTGACCGCCTTACACCAAACCCCCGAGGTGATGGGAGCGCGTCCGGCCCGCCTGTGACAGTACAATCACTAGAAAAGTCATTTAGGTGTAGGACTTGTTCCCCAGACCCAGATGGAGCGGGCTTAACTCTAGACTAGAGGAGCTCTTCACTTCAGGTGTGAAGATGAACTGAACTACACTTTAAGGAGCTAACCTGCGGTTTCCTGTGGAGACATTCACCACCAGTTTAATCCGATAACTAAGTAGGAGGTCAGATATGGAGGTCGTTCTAAACGGTTGGTGTTTGAAGGTGTTATCAGATACGCTCCTCTTTGTTGTGGAGCTCGCTCCGAGTTTCCTTTGTTGTGTTCATGTGTTACAGGGTTCATTATGCCGGCTACACCGTGAGTCGACCTCCAGGAGACATTGGGCGCTACATGTCCATTCCCCACCACCACCGAGGAGAGGTCCAGTTTCTGGGGAGGTCAGTACCGTTCCTGGATCCTGAACCACACAAACCTTTATAAACCTCAGTACAGTCGGTCTCCCGCATTTCCGGGAGGTAAAAAACAGGATGAGTGTTTGGGAAAAGCAGCTCCGGCTCCATTGTGTACAGGATCAGCTGTAGAGGTATCTGTGCACCAGGGAACTGGAGGTGGAGCTTCCACTGCATCTGCTTTAGAACATAAGAACTTAGATTGGTCTTACGGAGTCCAGAATTATTAAAATAAGCTTCTTGAGTCATTTCTGAATAATCACCGATGTGTGGGTTTACTGTGTGAGAAGATTCTCCGGGAGCGTCATATGTGGTTTATCGGTGTAGCTGGAGACAGGTGTACGCGTGTTACCGGTGTGTGGACTGGTTGTAGCGTCTCGTCACTTTACCTTTAACGTAATCAGCTTTAGCTTTTAGATTTGGACGTCTGGTTCCCTTCACCACCACTTTCTCTAGAACGTTTCACACGGACCACTCTGAGCAACTCGGTTCACGTCTTAATGCAGGAAGTTCTTCTTTAATGAAGGAAGGATTAAAGAAGGAAAAATGTGCTTCCCTTTAAGATCAGCTGTTCTTCCTTCGAGAGCTGTATCCAGAACTGATGTAGGTTGTTGAGGATTCTGGAAAGACGCTCCTCGTTCGTTCTAGACCCGTGTGTACAGCATGTGTATTCATGTGCTCTGAAACTTGGTGATAAAGTGGGAAGAATTCGGAATGTTTCCCTGGGCGAGGTGGAAGTTTCAGTTCCCAGGTCCGAGATTTCTCCTCCTAGTGAAACATCTGTCTGTCTCTTTTCAGGTACACGTTACTCCGCCATTCCAAGGAGCGTCAGAGGCTGGATGGGCTGAGCAACCTGCGCTACTCCCCTGAAGTGTCCCGAAAGGGCCTCTACACCAACATATCCGTCGCTCTGAGCCGAGACCTGGCCCCCATCGCAGACTATTAACCTCCACCGCTCATTCACACGGGAGCAGCGGGGAGGACTCTGACCCGTCCTGCCCCGCTCACCCAGCAAGGCTGGAGCGCCTTTCAGAACTCCTCATCTTCACCGCTCCTCAATCCTCTGCGGAACATTTCAATTTCCTTTTCTATTTTCATTTCATATCGTTTTGTTCTTGGGAAGGACGGATGGTGCAGCGCCACGACGGACGACAGCAGCTGGACCTGTTTTTCTTTGTGATGTCACACGTTTCAGGTTTTCAGGTCTCCGCCTTTTCACAACACCATTTCGGCCTTTCGCTTCTGCTGTCGCTTCGTTCCTTTAGCCCCCTCTCCCCTCGCTCGTCCGCTCCATGGATGCTCGCCTGCTCGGACTCTGGCCGCTTCCCTCCACACCGCCGCCGCCAGAGCGACGGGTGTCTTCTCCCGAGCGGCCCGCGGAGAGAGCGGAGTCACCTGTTTACAATGGGAATGAGTAAGCTATCCGGTGCGACCGCGAGCGTGGCATTCGGAGAGATTGGCCGCCGCAGGAGAACGCCTCGTTCCTTCGCCTAGAATAAAGCGCAGCGGGTTCTGTGCAATACAGTAGAACAGACATGCACTGATGTAAATGGGGTAGTCGCCGTAAATAGACATACTGGGGATCTTGTGTCACAACAGTGAGGCTGAGAGTGTGTTGGGTGTGTGTGTAGACTCTTTCCGCATGTCCGTGTCCTGTGTGGTGATAACACACCGACTCACAGCCAAAACAAACGCACGGGGACCTGTTGGACCAGTTCATTTGAGCTGTTTGATGGAGCAATACACAAGTGTAGGCGGTTCTGTTTACGCCACCAGAAGATTGACAGGATGTTCTTGTATGACGGTTGTTTAGCATTTCATTCATCGTCATGGTTCTCCCATGAGAGAGGGAGGGCAGGGTTTGGCACTGAGCGCTAATGCCAGGCTAGAAGGCACTGAAAAGGCAGTAGACTATGCAAAGCCCTCAGAACACCTTCCTGTAGTCCCAGAGGAGGGCCCTGAAAGCGTCTCCTGTGACTCCATGCAGGTGTTGAGCTCTTCGTGTGTGTATTGGCTTTGTGTGTGTGTGTGTGTGTGTGTGTGTGTGTGTGTGTGGTAGAAGAGAGAGCTATGCAAAAGACACAGAATTGATGTGAAGCCTGCCCTCTATCCCGAGTACGTGTCTGGAATTAAGGAATACGTCACCTAAACATGTTGACTGAAGGCTGGTGGTTCAACTATCACGACCACTAGCCACCGTTAGCTTTGTATTATCATTAGCTCTATTAGCTGAGCTATTCACCCAGCAATAAATAAGAGTTCTAATATAAGGTGAAGGCTGACGCCGCCCGAATGTGACCAATCTAATTGCTAGCCAGCAGCTAGCTGTTATTCATCAGTAGCCAGGGTAGTGTTTTCAGGTAAACTATCATGCTAAATGCTAACATTGGCCAAATGCAAGCGTGTTAGCCACTAGCAGCACCTAGCTTTTAATCATCATTAGCCAGGTTGGTCTGTTAGCCCAAATGTCCACATAAAATTATAAAAACTGTTGTTAGATATTGAGTGATGGTTAGCGCTGGCCAACTGTAACCATGCTAACCAATAAGCAGCTTTGAAATCCTCATTTAGCTCAGCTTTAGCTCAGCTGTTCACCAAGAAATCAAAAGAAAGAGACGCTAATATCAAGTGAAGGCTAGTGTTGACCAAATGTGACCCAACTAACCAAGCTGATGTGACCCTGTTAACCAAGCTAATCTGTTTTCCATCATTGGGCAGGTTGTTCAAGTATTCAACATAAATAAAATAAACATGAAATAAAAGATGCTAAATGCTAACATCTAAACAAACGCAACCATGCTAACCACTGTACACCTCTAGCTTCCAATCATCATTAGCCAGGTTGGTGTTTTTAGGTGAGCTTTTTACCTGGAAATCTAAATACTGTCACTGGCCAAATGCAACCAAACTAACCGTTAGCCAGTACTAGCTTTCAGTCACCGTTAGCCGGATTAGTCCTATTAGCTGAACTGTTCACCTGAAGCTGCTGAATATTGAGCACTGGACCAAATGAGACCATGCTAACTCTAACCCAGCACTGGCTTTCAGTCATCATTAGCCAGGTAGCGTTTTTAGCTGTTCACCTAAACGTGCAGAAAGTAGTTTCCTACTATGGAGTGAAGGCTAGTGCTGGCCCACAGCGACCATGCTAACCGCTAGCCACCTCCCACCCGGATTTCTGTCCTTCCTCCTATTCCAGGTGACGTATTCCTTCAGGAGAAGACGAACTGAAGTTGCTATGATCCCTTTCTGAGGGCTATGCGACCAGATATACATTTCTGTACAGTGAAGTTTACACGCTGATCTTTATGGTTCTACTCGTTAGCAGGCGCGTCGTGTCTGGTTTACATAGGCTTCTATCACTGTTAGCCCAACGTTCCCTCAGCGCCCCTCAGTGTCGTTCCCAGCTCTGCAGTCCTAATCTGGCCAGTGTACGAGGCACATAAGCTAGAAACTACACCGATTCCTCGGATTCAGTCATTACAGAGGGAACTAACCGGAAGCCCCAGCAGGAAGTTCTGTCTGAGGGGAGAGCCGGACACAAACGGGCGGAATAGCCAAACAAGCTGCTAGACCAGTGGCAGGAAGATGGGGCGGCAGGAGAACACGCCTCAAATAAACGCTAAGGTTCTAAAGTTTGGAACAATCTCACACTAATAACAGCTGATACGATGTGGATCCAACACCAACAGGCGTTCTAAAGTCTGAAACGTTCTGGATATTAATGTTATTAGAACATTCTCAGTGTTCTACTGCTTTCTCACTCAGCTTAGTCATTTCATGAAATAAGGATGCCAGAAAGGTTCCTTAAAGAACTTTAAATACCCTTTCAAAGGTTCTTTATGCGATTAATAGGTTCTTCCCAGTCACATATCTCTCATGAGAGTCTAGAACTGCTTTAAAGTTTAAAGAACCTCTGCATAATGTGAAGATTTCAGGAAGAACCCTTAAACTACAAAGGAACCGTTACCTCATGTAATGGTTCTTTATATCTTTGGAAAGGTTCTTCACATCTCACTTACAAGCATGGTTCTTTAAAGCAGCGGTTCTTTGAGAACAACTGCCCTGAAGAACCTTTCACTGAAAAGCTGATTTAGTAAATGGGGTGCGTGAGTGAGAAGAACCACCGTAAAGTTTAAAGAACCTCCAATTAATGTAAAACCTCTAGAAAGAACCCTAAATTTGTGTTCTTTATACTCTCGAAAGGTTCTTCCCACTCACATATCTCTTTTACTAGCATGGTTCTTTAGGGCAGTGGTTCTCCAATTTGGTCCATAGGAACTGCCTGTTGCTTCCAGCTACCTCTGTGCCAGGGAAACTACCTGTGTCCGTAGCGGAATGTGATGATCGGACAAGGGACCCGCAGGTCAAGCTGGAAGGCAAAACCGCACCTGAGGAAACGCAGCCACACATACGCACACATATGCCCTCCTCACCCCCCGCCCAATCACCACACACAGGGTTCAGTGACTCGCCGTACATTGGCCTGACGCTTGGCGAGTGTAGTGGTGTCAGTCAGCGCGTGTGCGGGGGTGTGTGCGGGTGTGTGTCCGTCCCGGAGGCTGGCCCTCCTGTATTTATTCTCTGTGGACGTGTGGTTGGTTGATTATTTTGATGTTTCTGTTTTATTTGATTGTATTTGTGTAGAAGTTGAAACTAATCTATTAAGGAGCTGTGATTGAAAACAAACAAACAAACAAACAAAGAAGCGCACTGAAACTGACACGCGTGTTTGGCGTGTTGTACAGGTGAAGGACGTACTTTACCTGCCGTTCAGCCGAGTGGAGAGCCGTTTCCGTATGAGGACGCCTGAACGAGGCAGAGAGGGGAAGACTGTTTGTTTGGTGGCGGCAGCCTGCTTTCTTATTGGCCCCCGCACACTCCCCCCCCCCCCTTTCACCACAGAGTCCTATTGATGACCTATTGATAATCCTAATCCTGATGATGATCTATGGTGCTGACCTCAGACAGAAGTATTGTGTGACTGCTGCTTTTCCCGGTGCGACTGATCGTTACTCCATTTACAGCTTCTTTTCCGGCACATCATGTAATCACAGTGCCAAATCCCCTGAAGGTGGCGCAGCGGGAGGCCAACGCCAAGCAGCTTACAGTCTTCTCTCCTCGCCCGGCGTCTGACGGAGCGGGCGTAATGGTGCCGAGCTCGGGGGTCTCACGGCAGAGTTACATTCAGAACCGGCTCCTCTGACTGACTCCAGGCTGTTGTAAATGTTGATGCTGGTGTTGAGGCTCCTGGAGTTCGATCGCAGGGACACTAAGAGAGCATTTGGTGGGTGGGTAGAACCTTAACCCGCCAGTGCTGATGCTGTGATCTCGTAACCGGAGTGTTCAGGAACAACAGTGGGACGTCTGAGGCTAAGTGTGAGTTCCTAAACCAGTGCAGCGTGTGTGAAGGTGGAGCTCGAGGTCAGCGTTGAGGGAGTTTACATGCACTTAATAATCCGGTTCTGAAACCTCACGCGGGTGAAGTGAAGGATTTGAGCGTTCGGCGTCTCGGTGGTGTGTGTGTTCAGTGACTTATTAATGATCTTTAATAGGAGCGGAGACGAAACGTTTGAGCTGTACGTCTTGTTCTGAGAGTTTACCGGCCGGTTATGAAGCAGATCATCTGCTGCCTGGCTCATGTAGTTTCCCCATCATCTGATCACCCAGGTACATGGAAACCAGGTGAACAGGGTCTGAGTTTCTGCAGGTATCGGGTCGTTAAGTGCATGTACACGCCCTCACTGCTCCTCTCAGGTTTCTGGGTGTGCACGAGTTGTCCCCAGATGTGCATTCCTGATATGAGACCACATCTGGCCTCGCAAGACTGGTGCAGTGCTAGCCAGCACCACCTCTGTCTGCTGACATGACAGAATTAGAGGTTAGCATTCTTCTCCAAGCTGTGGAGCCTTTCAGCCCGGCTCACTGGTGGGACCGGACCGTGTCCTGATCCAGTAATCTGGTCTCAGATCAGCTGTACTGTCTTCAGAGACTGGTCTTCTGAATGAGCTTCATGTGGTCCTGATCTCTCTGATGTGTAGACCCCCTCGCCGCTAATCTCCATTCTTCCAGAGCCATGTGAAATTTACCCGTCCTGATCCGTTCAGTATGACAGGGAGGAATTCCCCCTCGAGTGAACGGCAGCCTTAAAGTTTTAATTTATTGGATATTATTTTTATTTTTATAGTCAGATCTATTTAAGATTCCGATGCGTGCGTATGGAAGTCCACTTGTACATAGTGTTAAGTGTATTTTAGGAGTTTAAGCCTGGATAATACTGAACAAACATTCGGAGCCGTTTACCGGAGGTTGATTTGGTGCCATGTACGTTGATCCTGCCGTCGATCCTTATGGGGGGTGAAAATCTCCCAGGTTTCTAAACGCGGTGATTCCGGCAGAGAGCGGATTCCTAACCGGGACTGACCGCTCATTTCCCCGGCCTACCAAACCAACACTTTATTAACCCCCTCCGAGTTCCACATCTCTTACGTGTCTGTGTAGGAACCCAGCAGACCCTGTCCGTGTGTAGATGAACTGCAGATATACTGATATGAGTAACGCTGTCCTCTGTGATTGTAAGGAGACGGTGTCTCCTTGATCTAAAGCCATCTGCCGCTGTATCGTGTCTCGGCCTTACGTGTTGGTGTTATACGCTCGAGTGTAGATGATGGTTTGTATATGATGTGAGAATTTTTTTTATTAATTGTTGAAGATGCAGAAATAAAGAAATGAGAGACTCCTCGCGGCTCCTGTGTGATTGTGGTGTTCTTGCGTTATGGGTACTTCCACTGTCCTGCTAGAGCTGCACCAGACCACCGGATGAGCTCTTACAGGGAGGAGAGGCGTCCAGCCCAGGGAGTGCTGGGAGAGGTTCCAGTACACCCCCCGACCCCACACCCCTCAGAATGAATGAATGAAGTAAAGCATGTAGCGGCAGCAGCTGCTCAGTTATATGTAGCCCATAAACCTCACCTCTGGAAGGAACACCAGCCCAGGATCTGATCAGGAGCTTCAGGAAGTGGGTCTCCACGGCTGAGCAGCTCCACACAAGCCTAAGATCACCGTGCTCAAGGCCGAGCATCAGCTGGAGGGGTGTAAAGCTCCACCACTGGACTCTGGAGCAGTGGAACCGGGTTCTCTGGAGTGATGGATCACGCTTCACTATCCGGCAGTCTGATGGAGGAATCTGGGTTTGGTGGATGAATCCAGAAGAACGCTCCCTACCGGAATGCAGAGTGAAAACAGTAAAGTTTGGTGGAGGGGGGATAATGGTCTGAGGGGGTTCAGGGTTTGGGTTCGGACCCTTAGTTCCAGTGAAGGGTGGTGTTAATGTTTCACAAATCAGTTTTGGAACCAATTTTGGACTCGGTTCCACTTTGACTAATCACATCTAGCCCTCTAGACTCTTCTCAGTGTGTAGTTGATGGACACAGCCATATCTCACTCCATATCCAAAAAGAAGAACCGAGCCAAACAAACCTCAGGTCCTCTGCCAATGGATGCGATGGTCCACTTCGGTCCTACAAGCTCCTTACGTTCTTCTGCTGGAGTCTGTTCATTGAAGTGACAAGGCTTTTACCTGATTATGGGTTCTGGGTTTCTCTACAGAACCCTGAGCATTAGCTTCCGTTAGGTGTTAGCTGCATTAGCATTGTAGCTTTCAGACAGTCCCCTTCAGACAGCGGGCATGTCTCGGCGGGCGTGTCTCGGTACAGGTCAGTTCTGTCCCAAGTGAGCAGCTGCTGTGGACGAAGTTCACTCTTGGATTAATTGCATTGTGCAAAGTCGAGGTTTACCACAATTGGAGAAGCTGCCTGATGCCTGCTGGAGTTTCCCGGACGTCTGTTTCCTCATACGGTTCCTGCCATCTGTATATGTATGTATTATATTAATGACTTGTGGTTTCCAGTTTTAGAGGATGCAAATGTTCTGGAAACTCCGCCAATCAGACAGCTTCCCAACCTGTGCTGAACATTTAACCAGAATTGATGTTAATGTAACTCCCAACAAGGTCTCGGGAAGCTGTCACACTGGAACTACACGGGGTGGTTCTGAATACGCTGCCTGATGTCTTAAACTCCATTCCTGGTGGAGGGATACATGCTGCAGGGCGCTTTGAGGTAAAATAGTCCCCCAAAGAAACTTATTATTTCCAGGTTTTCCATCATCAACATTCCATATGTACTGATGTCGCTACTACAGAACCTTTACAGAACACGATGGTATCAGGAAACCGGAACGTCAGCTGCAATCAGGGAAGTGTGAAAAGGGTAACTGGAGTTTTAGCTCAGTACTTATCAGTCCACCTTAACTGGAGGATACGTTAGCTTAGTGCTATGTTAGCTTAGGGCTACGTTAGCGTCTCTGCTAACAGCAAGGCTCACAGTGTTTCCCTCTGGTTCTTGCAGGTGTGGCTCACAGACACATGAGTGGTGTGTGACCCCCATGGTTCAGCAGTTAGCTAGCTCTGGTGACGCTCCTCTAGTGTTGGTGCTGCTGAGCCTCCAAACGTTGGACGCGATGTGTCTGTGAGTTCGCCAGCTTAAGCTGGAACACGTGCTTGGGTCTGACGTGGCCGTCAGCTGGTTTGTCCGTGTTGCTCCTGTTCCTCAGTGTTTCCAGTGGTGGTTCCAGACTCTTCTGTATTTCCAGATTGTAGTGTGGATCGTTGGCGACAGCGTTTAACCCGGATCTCGAGATTCCCACTGACATGGCGCTAACCCTAGCCCCCTAACCCCCCTAGCAGACTCAGTGTTGGATCCACTCTGCGTGCTGGCCTGACCTCTGAATGACTCTGTTTACATCTCAAACATTGAATTCCGGAGAAATGTTGAAAATGGGTGGAATTCCCCTTTACTGTGTGCTTCCTGATTTGCTGTAAAGCACATTCCTGACTTCCAAGAAAGCCATGTAGGTCAGGTCGTGGCCTACTTCACCGGCCAGCTCCTCTGTCCGTGTTAAACTCACCCCTGTGCTGAGCGCGATGCTGCTGTAAACGGATTTATGAGGTTAATAAACGACCGAGAGCGCCTGGAATAAAACTAGGGAAAGTGGCATTTATACAGCGGAAAACTGAAAGGTCACGCAGCATCCGTATCCTTCAGCTGCCCTTCTGTGGAGCTAAATGAGGATCTTTGCCGTTTCCTCTCTCGTACAAGTGCCGTCTTTGTCTCTTTGGTTCCTCCAGCTGTCGGATGATGAGGCCTGAATGGGATGCAGTGTGGAGAGCAGCCATCCTTCTGTTCGGCACTCGGGGTATTTTTAGGGCTTTCCAAACTTCCGAGAAGAGACTCTCTCTCACTGTCAGCGTCCAGAGCGTGACATCTAAGAAACCTGGAAAGGTTTACTGTCAGAAGCTGAACTGGAATACTGTGTTTAAGGGCCCATATTATGGAATTTTATGGAAAACTGAATTTCCATCAATTTTTCCAAAGTAATATGTGATATGTAAACACAGAGACACACGCCGTTCACCCTGCGGACGGGTCTGTGATTTCACAGGAGCCAGCTCATTTACATATAGTTAATCCAGGGGAGGAGCTTATCTCGGGGTATTAAATAAGTAGACAGAATTCCAGTTTCTGTTTTGTCCTGAGCCCCCCGTGTGTCCAGTAACTTCCTCCTACTGGACTAAACAGAAGTTCTTCCTCTTGGTCCCAGAACTGTTAGAACCAAGCTGTCTGCATTACCACTTAACCTTCATAGCTTCTTAGTCACACCAGGTACCTCAGTAAAAGGTTTTGGTGTTGATGGATCCTGATCTGGCCTTCGATCAGCGTATCACTGACATCACTAGAACAGCGTTTACATCACCGTACTGCTGAACCAGGAAACGCCGTGTCCCTACAGGATGGAGAAAAGCTAGTTCCACCTTCATTACCTCAAGGCTGGATTATTGTAGTGCCCTGCTTTCTGGTTGTTCCAGCAAAAGCCTTAAACTCCAGTTAGTCCAGAACGCTGCAGCCAGAGTCCTTACAGAACTAGAGAGTTTGACCATATCAGCCCAGTCTGATCTAACGTACAGTGGTGACCAGTTAAACTCCACATTCAGTATAAAATTATCCTTCTGACGTATGGAGCTGTAAACGGCCTCGCTCCTCCGTACCTCACTGAACTCATCTCATACTACGAACCGTCACGTGACCTTAGGTCTCAAAGTTCGGGCTCTCTGTTAGGGCCTAGAATTAACAAAGTTACATCAGGGGGCGGAGCCTTTTCATACACGGCCCCCCAGCTCCAGAATAACCTACCAGTCAGTGTTCGGGACTCAGACACAGCCTCAAGCCTAAGTCCAGGTTTAAACCCTACCTGTTCAGTGGAGCGTGTGGTACTGAGTGTTTCTGCTAGGTAAAAGGTGCAGATCTAGGGGTCCACTGGCAGAGAGTGTTTGGTAAGCTGGGTGTGATGATGTAAGGTGCGGTACACATCACAGAATAACTAGAGATCATGTATACTGACCTGTAAACGGCTCACCTGTGTACGGATAATGGCCGAAAGGGAACTGAAGGGTTCACCTGAGTTTTACCTTTCTGGGTGAATCCAACCTCTGTAGAAGAGGAGGTGAGGATAGAGCAGGTGAGAGTTCAGAGCTACCAGTGTCACCTCAGGCCACTAATGGTTTAGCCCAGGGGAAGGGCAACCCGCTTGCATGTGGCATTACTGGGGGTACTGGGGGGTTCATTTCAGAACAGACAGTAAACAGACCAAGATCCATATGACTATTCGCCCGACATTACCCATAAAGGGCGGCCCCTACTACGATATTGTCCGGTCGAGGGACGCGCTTTATCACACTGGGAATGTTGGTGCTGTCGTCCCGCTGCTCTTCATGTTCACTCAGGTTTGTTGACGGTGGAGCAGGGGGGCGCTGCACTGCGCTGTGGAAGCTTGGCCTGCGTCCTGCTGACCCATCCGATGACCCGACTACTTAATTACAGACTAATCAGACTTTTATTCCTCCACCTTACACACACTGAACGCTTCCTTTCCCTTGCTTGTCCTGCTATCTGGTTCTGACCCGATGAGGACGGGTTCCCCTTTTGAGTCTTGGTTCCTCTCGAGGTTTCTCCTTGCCTCTGTCGCCCTTGGCTCGCTCACTGGGGGCTCGGACACCAGATTCTTTGTAAAGCTGCTTTGTGACGACATCTGCTGTAAAAGGCGCATAGAAATAAACCTGCGGGTGTAGATGACCCAACACGGTCACTCGTCTCCGTCTTAGCTCACTGCCTCTTCTCAGCGTCGCCCCCTCCAGAGCATCCTTATCTGGACTCTATCAGGAGCTGCCTGGAGCAGCTCAGTGTACACACACACACCCACAGAAATAGCCCTGGAGTCCTGCGAGAGCCATAAACGCTGGGTCATGTTTACGTGCGGTGTCTGTGTACTCTGTATTTATCTCACTCCGTCTCACACGGAGCGTCCAGACTAAACAGCAGCAGCAGCGCAGCCTCCACTGACTCCATCTCATTAGAGTCAGTATCCAGCACCACTCAGACGTCCGGGGTCCTGGTGATAACAGCTACTCGGGAATCACTCACACGGAGCAGACTGAAATACCCTCACAGCGATTTAGGAGCGTTATTACTTAGGACTTATTACTGTCTCCCGGAATCTGTTTAATCCCAAACCGCTCCATTTATCATCCAGACCTTCTTCATTATTACAGCTTCATCACGGAATCTGTTCACACGTCTTCAGATACACTGGGTTACATGCATGTGACCCCAAACTTTGAGGGGACGTGTATCTAGGATTCCCATCCCTATTCTGATGTTCCTGCAGGAATATTATGGGATTAATCGTTTTATATAAATGTTCGCCTGTATGAAATATCTTACGGGCTGGAAGTTTGTCCTGTTTTACGGAATAATCCAGGAAGTCCATCCAGATACCATCAGTTCTAACAGTCTGGGAATGAGTTCAGCAGTCCTCTAATGTTTCTACAGCGCTCTCGGGATGAGAAACACCGGCTCCGTCTGGATTGAAGATGTTTTCATCGTCTTATGAAAACAACGTCTTATCTGTACATCCCTGCTCCCTACATAGTGCACTACGCCTCCCTGCTCCCTACATAGTGCACTATGCCTCCCTGCTCCCTACATAGTGCACTATGCCTCCCTGCTCCCTACATAGTGCCCTACGCCTCTCTGCTCCCTACATAGTGCACTACGCCTCTCTGCTCCCTACATAGTGCACTACGCCTCTCTGCTCCCTACATAGTGCACTATACCTCTCTGCTCCCCACATAGTGCCCTACGCCTCTCTGCTCCCTACATACTGCACTATACCTCCCTGCTCCCTACATAGTGCACTACACCTCCCAACATAGTGCCATACCCCCCCTGCTCCCTACATAGTGCACTACACCTCCCTGTTCCCTACATAGTGCGCTACACCTACCTGTTCCTTACATAGTGCACTACACCTCCCTGCTCCCTACATAGTGTACTAGGTAGGAGTTTAAATACTGCTACTTCTGACTGAAACACGGACATTTGAAGCGTGTAAGACGTTCTAGGTAAGTTCTTTAGACTGTTCTACTTCAGTTTTAGATATCAACCCTGCGATATTAATGATGGAGCTGTTTAGCATGTTTGCTATCTGTTAGCTTGTTAGCTAGCTGACCAGCCGGGTTCTAGATAAGAAGATAAGCTAATCAGCCTGCTAGTTTAAGTGTGTTCTTGTCTTTATCCAGTTCAGCTAATATCATTCAGAGGCCCAGTAATTCTTTCGTGGCGATTCTGTTTAAGCCCAGTTGTTGATCTTGAGGGTTTAAAGTGCCGTGTGTGTGGCGAACCCAGGGCCCAAAACCCTAAAGGTGTTCTGTGTTAGAACCTTGTGCTGTATGTAATCTGTAACTGGGGCTAGAAATCATAGTCAGGTTCTTCAGAGCTTCCCGTTCCACCTTAAATGGTGCCTGAAGGAGGAATGTAACTGCTGGGAAATAAGAAGCTGGCTACAGTTCCGAGACCTGAAGGGATTCCGGAGATGATGGTTGTTTGCAAGTCAACGTCTGAACAGTATAGCCAGTGTGATTTTAGTTAGCTGGCTAATTCGCTAACATTATCCAGTCACTGGACTAACAGTGTCTGTTTGCTAAGGCTGATGTGTTCTCTGATGGTTCCCTGGGCTGCAGTGGATGAGAACTCTGGGAAGGGAACTGTAGCAGAACCCACACCATTCCCCAAATTCACACAGTGACGTAGCACAGCTTTAGGATGAGACCTGCTACTGAAAGATGAAACTTGAACACGTCAGCTCAACTCAGGAGATCATGATACGAGGATAATCAGGGCCCTCCTGAGACGACAGTGTATGTAATATTGGGCCGTATGAGATTATTCGGCTCATATTTAGATGTTTTTACTGGTTGTAGGTCGTGTTGTCTGGTGGAAGTGTTTCAGTCCTCCGGTATGACTAATTGATAATAGTGGGAGATAATTTAATAATATAATATTAATGCTCAAAACTAGTAAAATATGTACCACCAGAAACAAAGTGGTGTAAAAAGAAACTTTGTGTAGAAATGAATCAAATAATCACATAATCAAAAATCAGGACATATCACAAATAAGGATTTCAAAGGATTTGACTTGTGGAGCATTTGTGGAAGGTTCTGATATTAACCAGCAGGGGGCAGCAATGACTCAGCAGATCCAGCAGGTCACTCTGTGCTATAAACAAGTGGCCAGGTGTTATTACTTGGGCAATGAGCCTGATTCTGATTTGCCAGGATATGACCTGCTGTGTTCTGTTAACTCCGTTCCCCAGATCCCATGTTCTAATATGAAGAAGTTCTTGGTTCATAGAACAGAGTGACCTGCTGGATCTGTGTATGAGCGTCATTGCTGCCCCCTGCTGGCTAATATCAGCACCTTCCACAGACGATCCGCCTCTGGAGTGATCAGTCAGACTACAGTAGAACCACGCCCACCTCACCAGGTTCTCCTCAAAAATCCATCTTTAATCATGAAATATAATCTCTTAGAAAAACACAATCAGGCGTAGTAAGGGGGGTATACTTCCCTCACACACACGTTCACGCTGCACACCGCACGGACATGCTTAGCACCACTGATGTTGACACACAGTAAAATACAACAGAGATGAAGGAGCGGCAGGTGAGACGGTTCGGGAGCTGGTGCCGTTACAGGCCCGTAGCAGCTTATAGATCAGACATTGTTGGATCCAGTGTTTCTCAGTCTCGGTCCTGGAGAGTTCTGGCATTGACGCTTTCCCAGCTTGATCCAGGTCATAGAGGACTTTGCTGATATGGGTAAGTGGCGTCACCAGTGGGTGGCCAGTGGGGCGTCAATCACACTGGAGGCCATCTGTAGACTCAACGCCCAGATTCTCACCAACGTAGCTTAAACCAACAATCAACAATCAGAACTGACACCTGTTAACCCCCCACCCCGCCAATCCCCCCACCCCCACCCCATAAGGCACTATTATCAGAGGGGCGTATTTATTTTTAATAACTCTAAACAAATAAACACAGCGTGTTCATCACACAGTTCCTACGGGTCCTTGTTAGTCCATGTAGCCTTCTCATTTGTCCAGCGGCATGTTGGGCGGCTTACTGTGATCCAAATAAACACTTAACGCCAGTGGGTGGAGTTATATGCCTTGAGGTCATGAACTTTCAGAGGCATAAAACTAGTAAACAAGTTAATTACATCATCGCGGAGGTGAGGAACCGCCCGGCGAGCGACCTCAATCATTTAAGATCCTCGTTTTGCCGCTGAGTATGATTCTTTAGGAGCTGTCTGCATGACTGAACTGAGATGATACTAACACTCCAAAACTCCTAGTGCTCCCCCAGTGCTCCAGGATAGAGACGGGGAAATACTGGCCTAAACCGTACAGTATATATGGATACAGTCGAGCGTCTCCTCGTATAAGTTAACAGTATCAATTTCAGTATAAAAGGAACAGAGGAGGAACAGAGGAGGAACAGAGGAGGAAGAGAGGAGGAAGGAAACAATGCCCGTTGGAGAAGGAAGGATGATCACGCCAAGAGACAAAAATCGCCAATTTGTACAACTTTGGGCCGTAAAGCGTCTCTGTAACCAGGAGGCTACTGGTCGCCCCGGCGAGCGTCAGGGTCTGTCTTGTTTGCGCACTCTTGGAGTCCGACCTTGAGCTGGGCCAGCTGTTGGCCGTGGCTGGCCAGGGTATTGTTGACCTGTGCCAGGTAGGCGTCCGAATGGCTCTCCAGCTCGCCTCGGATCCTTTCCAGTTCGTCTGCCAGCTCGCCCAGGCTTCCGCACTGGCCCTCTACCTGGCTGACACGACTCTGCACGCCCATAACCTCTCGGTGGACACCCAGTGCTGTGCTGCGGCACCCCTGCATCTCTCCGGCCAGTCGCCTCCTCAGACTCTGGAGCTCACCCTTCAGCTGGACCAGTCGGCGCTCTCCTGAGCCCAGCAGGTCTGTCTGCCGGCCCACTAGATCTGCTATTCCTTGGACTTGTGTGGTCAGCCGCTGCTCACGATCCTGCCAGGTGGAGTTGACCTGTCCCACCTCCCGAGCGAAGAAGTGGACAGAATCCCGAAGTCCCTTCAAGGTGCGATTCACAGAGTTTACATTGATCTTGAGGAGTGTTATCTCACCTTGCAGGGAACCCTCCTGGTCCTCCTGGGCTAGCTGGGTCAGGAGGCTTTGGAGCGTTACATTAAGGCGCTCCAACATGTCCGAATGAGCATCCAACCGGCCGGACACCTTCTTTTCTAGGTCTTTGCACTCGTCCACTTCTGTCTGAATGAGGGCAACTTCTGGGCTGGGCGCAGGAGAGCAGGCGGACGTGCAGAGAAGCTCAAGGTCCTTCAGCTGCTTCTGCAAGCCATCCAGGTCGGCCTCCACCCGCCTCCGGACGTTTTCAATTTCCGTCTCCAGTGCTGGAACCACCTGACCTTCTAGTAGAGCTGGAGCTGTGGCATTGCTCAGCTCCTCCACTGCCACAAACAGTCTCTCCTCCAGGCTCTTCAGCTTATCATCCAGAACGGTCTTAAACCCATCAAGTGATCCCGCCCCAAATCCACCAAGCTCTCCCTCGCCCCGCTCACTGGCATTGAGTCGACCTTCTATGTCCATCAGGCGGACGTCCAGCAGGGTCTCCATGTGGTGCATCTGCTCGCTCAGTGCTACCTGCAGCTGTCTCTGAGACTCTGTCAGGGCTTTGACCGACTCCTCCAGGAGCAGCACGCGCTGGGACAGGCTGTTGACCTGTCCACAGCAGTTGTCGGTCAGCGTTAGGCCCTGGATCTGAGTCTGCAGCTCACTCAGCTCCTTCCTTAGGCCCGTTTCACGACCATCCAGCGACTGCTGCAGCTGCTCCTGCCCATTCAGGTGCTCCTTGTGGCACTGCTGCTGCACCTGAGAGGAAGCACAGGTACACCTGCTTTATCTGCATTCAGAGGTGTGTAAATACCATTTACATGAGAGGGTCTCTGGATCCTGAATCCAGTTTCTGGTTCTGGTAATGTGACTGATCAGCGATCTAGTGACCTACCAGTGATTACAGAATCCAAGACTGGAAACCAGATTCAAGGTCTGGATTTGAATTCCAGACTATTTTCTAGATCTGATTCTGAACGAAGACGTTTCACTTTTTTGGGCTAAAGTGCTAGATAGTGTTCTCCACCACAACCATCAAAACACCAACTGAGGGAGGCTCACTGGGAAGATAGGTTCCCGTTAGTGCAGTTACAGAGACTCTAGAATCTTTACATTGACCTCTTCACCCCTAAATAAGAGTTACCTGTCCAATCCTATCGTCACAGTGGTTCTCCAGACTGGACAGTCTTCTCTCAAAGCCATCCAGGATCTCAGCCCTCACACCGGCCAGCCTGGCATCCAGAAGTTCCTCCAGCAAAGTCCGGCTCCCCTCAGCAGGAACAGGCCTCCCCACAGCTGCCTCCATCAGCTTCTTCAGCTGTCCGTCGTGACCCATCACCATGCCATGGATTTCGTCCAAGATGTCGCTCTTGGCACGCAGCTCGTCCTTCACCTCTGTGACTCGGCCCACCAGCTCACCAAACACAGGGAAGCCCTCGCTGTTCCCCAGGATTTCGGGCGTGCCTTCAGGAATGACGCCGAAGCCCACATCAGAGTCGGGTCGGCGGGGGGCACCCAGCAGGGTCGTCAGCATCTTGGTAGTGTCCTCACGGAGAGAGACACGAAGACGGTCCTCCAGGCCAGACACCAACCCGTTCAGAGTCTCCAGGCCCTGAGAGAGTCTCCTCAGGTCCTCCTCCATACGGTCCAGACGCTCACCAGAGACGCCCGCCTTTGGACCTGGACCACGAGAGAAAACAGGTACATGAGGGAACATGAATGAAGAGCGAGAACAGTTCTAGAGTGCAGTCATATCACCCCCCGCCCTTCCCTTCAGAACCGCAGTGTGGGTGGCTCCACAGTGGTGCTGATTAATGACAGAAGAAGATGCTCATTAACACAGCGCTCTAGAACACAGTGTTCCACTGCAGGAGGGGTAGGGGGCGATATGGTGCTGTTCCAGTGATGATGGCAGTCTGGTAATTTGACAGTAGAAAGCATCCTGGCCCAGTTAGCTGATTAATTCCGTTTGTATTATTCCGTGTTTGAGTCGGAAATACCAGCTTATGATCCGATTAAACTGCTGACACAGTCATATTTACAGCTGGGAATTCTGGAATTCTATAAGATACATGTGTTTATGAGATGTGAACTATATACACCTGATACGCGTCTATCAGCTCAGTGTGACTGTGTGATCTGTGATTGGGTTCTCCGGTTGTGTTCTCATGTCCTCTAGTGGAACCGTATTTTAATCCACCTCTAAGAGATCTGGTCTGGCAGTGTGAACAAGACCTGGGTTACGTTTTTGGGAATATGATTTCCGGTTAGTTGTCAGAGCAGGATCAGGTTCGTTCTTTCTTCCCACCAGTATCCGATCCAGTGTTTCCCGATGATGTAGGCCTGATTCCCGGTACCGATCAGGGCCATCTCTGATTGGAATGTTAGTTATAATAGGTTTATATTTACCGTAGTTTGTTTTTGGGCCTCCAGAGGGCAGATGTCCGGTTGGGATGGGTCTAGTGTCGGGGAAGGGGAACGGTCTACCCGGCTCCAGTCCTGATCCGGGGATGAGGCTGTGGTCTGGAGGGGAACTTGGCTGACCGCGGGGAAAGCCCTTGAATGGAGGCCTGGGGGGGATCATGCCGTCTGAGACAGACGCTGACCCATCCAGGCAGTTCTCTCCAGAGTGGCCCGGGCAGCAGCGCCATTCCAGCTCCGTCACCGTCTTGTAGCCAACCTTGTACTTAGGCTTGAAGAACGTCCGGTACCTGTAAGGACCAGATAGGAAGTTCAGAATCAATATGGTCAATCATTCATAACCCCCTGATTAAACCACATATGACTCACAGAGTCGGAGTGATGAACGGAGCTGTAGAGGATTCCATGTAAACGCGCGTCAGGAATGATCCTATTAGATCATACAGTATGTGAAACGCGGTGGTCCAGGATTGGGGCAGGGAACGCCGTTTTACTCTGTTTATAAATGACTCCAGTTTCGACTGTTTATAATGTATAATAATGATTATTGATATTAAACGTTCCTCCAAACCTTTAAATAGTACTAATGGTTCTTCAAAGATTCTTTACTTAAGTCAGTGGATCTATCTAGAACCTTCTGAATCAATTCCGCATGGTTAAATGGTTCTTCTCTATGAAGAAAAAAAACAGGGTATGGCTCCTGGTTCTGTATAACACTAAAAAGGGTTCCGTTATCATTAAAGAACGTTACGTGGAACCAGTGCTGTACTCTTAATTTGATCTGGAGCAGTAGAATGATGAATCCCATCAGGAGCTCCAGAAGCTCTGCTCATCAGTATCTGTTTAATCTGGGAGGAGTGGATGATGGGATTAGGTCGTTGAGGGCATGAGGAGATTATGATCAGGCTCTTCAGGATCAGGAGATTACGGACAGGTAGTGGATGATGCTCCTGGTGTGACCAGCGTCTGAACCTCTACCGGATCATTTCTCTGTTTGAACGTTCTTGCTTGTTTCAAGAAACCAGAGGTTCTTTCAGCACGTTCTCTTGGTGGAGGAGCATGAGAAGATCTGATTGAGAGAGAGAGCGAGGCTAAAGGTGAAACCCCGGAATGTTTGGAATTTAGTTTGGAATGTAGTGATGTCTTTAAAGCGGACCTACGCTGGGCAGAAGCCCACAGATCATCTCTGCACCTCCAGGAGGACAGGACGGGACACGAGCTATAAGCAGCTTTGGTTGTTTTCTGTATTACTCCACTAGGGGGCGCCACTACCACACAGTCTGAACTAGTCATACAGGGAATCTGCCACGGTAGACCAACAGCAGCAGGTCTTAAACAGAGTTATTAGAGAATAATAATAATATAATCACTGACTGTGTAAAGAGCTGGTGTGATACACTGTACAGTGTGTTTATTAGAAAGGTCAGAAACACATCACAGACCGGACTGACCCCCACCTGCTCAACTTACATCCACTGTGGAGTAAAAGACCCAGCATTAACCTGCACAGACCACGGATGGATATATGGGTGGATGGGTGGGTAGATAAATGAGTGTATGGATGAATGGATGGATGGGTGAGTAGATGGGTGAGTGGAGGGCTGAATAGATGGATAGATGGATGAATGGATGGATGTGTTTAGATACAGCTCTGTTACGTACAGTAGAACAGGACACTTCTGGCCCCAGATGCACTTGGTGGTGTAATCAGCTTTGACATAAGTGGCCACTCCGTCCTGCAGGGAGCAGGTGATGTTCCTCTGGACAATGTAGGCACAGTGGTTTCTGAGAGAGAGAGAGAGAGAGAGAGAGAGAGAGAGAGAGAG